>VDFB02051542.1:0-39818 GCA_007258455.2 Sequoia sempervirens | reverse complement strand
ATTTGTGGCTTGGATAAAATAAATCTAGAATAAATTGGCAACTCCCTTGTTTGACTTGTTGGATCACGGTTTTTCTCCTCCAATTTAACATTGTGGAGGACTAAAATTTTGTGTAACAAAATGGATAATGGTTTTTTTAGAAAGTGTGGATTATTTATTGCTCCTTATGGTCCCCTCTCTTTGATTCTTCGGATACCACCATTACTTCTCTTCCTATTTGGATCTAATTGTATGATTTACCACTAATCATAAGAGACATGTGATAAATAAATAAAAATATTGATATGGATTCAAATTTAGTTGAGCCAAAGAATGAATTTATCAGAGCATGTGTCATGATTATAATTTCAAAGCCCGCAACTCACTCGATTAAAATTCATTCCTCAATGGGAACTTGGATCTAGTTCTTGAATTTTGAAATTTTCCCTCTAAGGTCTATCTATTACAATCTAATTGGTCACAATGTCATAGGTTACACCTCTAAATTACCTCTTAGAATGTGATCAATCTAATTTTAGAAATGGGTAAAGAAATCTAGCTGTCTAGATTGTGACTTTCTTTGGCACTATCATGGAGTTTTTCTAGCACTCTGAAAGAAGTAACAAGGATTGGATTTTAATTTGAGATCCTTGAGGTCACCAAAACTTTGGATCTTGCACACTTTCCCCCTCTGAAATTCTTATTATTGAAGACTTTGGAAGTATGTATCAACTCTTAGAGGATGAGGAAAGGATTTCAACACAACTTAGAACATATATTGGAAGAAGATGAATTCCTCGTGGATGAGTAGGAAAATGATTTCTTAGACTTTATTGACAGAAAGGATGATTTTGTTCCATGTCTACAAAGGACTGTGATTTCCCAAACCATGAGAAAAATCTCCAAACCAAATGTTGGTTCCTCAAGTAAGAATAAAGGGTAGAAAAAATATGCAAAAAATTAAGAATAGAAGGAAGTGACTTGTTTAATGATGGGACTCTATAGACTATGGATACCCTCCTCACTGGGATTATGCAAAAGCTTTCAATAAAATGACCTTGATCCCTCCTCTTGTAAGGGCATTATTTTGTGCTATTACTTCTTCAACATCCCTTTGTAGTTTGTATTTTCTATGTTACCTTCTTGATTTATAGACAACTTGTATATATTTTTTTTTCTTAGCATCTTTGACCTTACATAAGTCTTGCAGAACAACTTTCTTATTGGCTCTCCAATTCATGGGAACTTGAAGCAGTTTTTAAATTTTTTTTTTTTTAAACAAATAGTGGACTCTCATTCTAGAACTTACTAATAAAAAATATTTTTTAAAAATCAAAATCTACACTCTTGGATCTACTAAAGGGTTTTTTTATTTTTTAGAGAATTTATGTAACAAAAGAAAAAGTGGCAAAAAGTTAGGGTTTTCAAAAAACTCTTAGAAAATTGGTACCATATAATTTTAAATGAAATAACTTTCTTGGTGAAATCGGTCTATACTAGATTTTGAAAACATGGTGAAATTATACCTCTATGTATGATTCAAAGTTGAAGAGTTTTAATCAAAATGGTTTTGGCTAAAACACTTTTCATATGAAACTTTGGAATCCACATAGGTGGCATGACATTTATTGTTGTTCTCATTGGTAAATTTTCAAAAAAAGAAGAAGAAAAGGTTTCACCCATAACCCCTATGTTGGGCTTACATGGAAGATAGATTTGAAATTTTAATCAGTTAGAGTCATTTTTCTCTATCAATGAATTTTATAATGAGGAAAAAATCAAGATTAAACTTCCAAAACTATCTTTACCTATTAAGAAATGGTGACATGCCAATAAATTTTGGGAGGAAGAATAGATAGAATGGAAATTTAAGCATATCTAAGCTACATTCTAACGAGGGTGCTAACCTGAGACATCAAATATCACACACCAAACAGAGAATAATATTTTATTTAGAAATATGAAAAGCTTACATGTAGAGGATCTCAATCCTCAAGCTCTACAATATATGCAAGTTATAGAAACTACAAAAATTCCCCCTTTTCACAATATGCGATCTTTTCCCAAAAAGCTACCAAAAATCTAAAAACCCCGCCCATAAATAGCTCATTTTTGGCTTGAAGCAAAAAGCATCATTCAAATTATGAGTTTTGGTGGTTTGGCACCGAAATTACAATTTTGAAATTCAAATTTTAAAACCACATTCGAAAATTAGCACATTTTTGAAAGTGCACTAACTTCCGGGAGCCATAACTTTTGATCCGGAACTCCGTTTTTTGAACCTTTTAAACCATCAGAAAGGTCTCAAAGTCAAGAACGTGCTTGAAATCTACTATGCCAATTTTGAAAAATTTCAGGGTTGTTCTGGGACTGTTTAATGCCTCAAATCTGACCTAGAAGGTTTTCAGGTGCAATTTTGGGAGACTAAAACTATAATATCTTTCAAATTGGGAATACTTTCAGCCTGATTCTTTCACCAATGTTCTTATTTTTCCATTCTAAATCCTCCCATATAAATTTTATCCCCAAATACCTTCAAATTCAAATACTTGCTAAAAATAGCAGTTGGCTAGAAAAAGTATAAAAGCAAAACTGAAAGTTGGGAATCACATTATGTCGAAAAGGGTATCCAAAACTACAAAAACATATAAGAAACTACCAACAAGAAATGAAAATATTTTTGGGTGATGTAGAATTGCCCTTTGGTGCAGGGGAACCTAGGGGTCATCTGTACCTCACATGGGGTTTTAGTTTTGTGGCTTTTTTTTTCTTTGTGATCTTGTTGTAATAAGGTCCAATGGACCATGGCAAGTAGGTTGTAATAGGGTGAAGAGTCAAGATGTGTCAATTTGTAAACTTGGTGCACCTAGGTCCTAAAATGGCAAAGTTGCCATGGTGTAGCCAAGCTTTGAAAAATGATGTAATAATGGTTGTAATTGATGTATTTTGGCTTTGTAAGAATCCTTAGGAATTTTTAGGGTCTTTTGGAGTCAATATGAGTCTTGATGCCATGTGTTGGCAAAAGTGTCAAAAATTGTCAAACGTTATTGAGCAACTTTGACAACTTTTCATTAAAAGTTGTAAATGGATGTTCCAATGGATATAATATTCAAAAAGTAGTTGATAACCATTGGGAATGATGGAGAATGGTTAAATATCCTCCTTTGGGGTTGAGGCAAGGTTGGTTGATGTTGTATATGAAGTTTGATGCAATAAAACTCAGTTTTTCCCTGATTTCTTGCATTTTTCCTTACTTTCTGAACTTGTACATAATTTCTATGCACAGTAAAAAAAAATAATTCATATGGGAAGATAGAGCAAGGATTCTTCTTTAGTTTGGTGGTGATCTAGAGCATTTTCATTGAATATTGAAGAAGTTATACCGTTTTCCCAAAAGTGGTCTGAAACCCTTGAACAAAGGTTTGATCACAAAAATGTTCAAATCTCTCCATTCCACTATGGGAACCTGGTAATTTTTGGTGGAATGGTAGGGTTTGTAATATGTTACATGATGCAAAAATTTTTAGGAAAGGGCATGGAGTTTTCAAGAAGTTATTTGATGCCCCAAACCTGGCATCTCTATGTGATAGGCCTAGAATTGTAAGCAAAAGTCTGAATTTTGCAAGTTTTGTGAGTGTTGTTGTAATGAGGGTGTTTGGGAATGTTGAAATGTGTTTGATGATGTTTTAGGAACCTTGTTTGTGTCTTAGAGGTGTTGAGGTGTTCCAAGATACTCAAGTTCTTGCATTGTGCAGTTAGATTAGGCCTCCTTGTGGCATTGAAGTTGAGTCCATTGTGGCTTTCCTTTTTGTTGTCATGTCTTGAGGTTTTGAGGACTTGTAGGGTTCCATGTGAGGTTTCTAAAACTAGTGTCTTTTTTTCTAGTTTCTACCTTTAAGAAACTTTTGTTTTGACTATCCCAATTGGACAAGGCTACAAGGAATGCATAGCCTAATGTTGGAGCGGTGGATGAATGGTTGTTCCTAAGTGGAAAATCATGTGTGTTGGTCTTGTTTGCTCATGTTAATGGTTTTCAAGTCATTTCCAAGACCTCTGGTTGAATCTGGATGTGAGATGATAAGTTGGGTTATTAGGTTGTTGTTGGAGTGAAAGGTGAATTTGGTGAGTTCCCCTAGTGTGTCTGAGAAAGATTTTTGTTAAAGTTGTTGTCTTCCTTGCCCACTCTACATCACCCTTACACCACTGGATTCTCTTGCATCACATTCGTAGAAGAATTTAAGGATGAATTGTATCTTGAAGATGACTATGTGGTTGCAACATGCAATGGTCACAATAAAAACAAAACAAGGAGATGACTAGTTAGTTCAAGCCTGACTCAAATAAGCCTAACCTTGCATAGAGATATCTATGTGGTTGCTACATGCAATGGTCTCAATCACAACATGGGAATGGCTAGTTATTCCAAGCCTACACCAACACTTTTCATGATCTCTATGCGAGGTTAGGCTTATTTGAGTTAGAGCAACATCAAGTCTTCAAGTACCATAGCAACCTCTGATCATCCAAATAGTCTAATATGAATCTAGTTAAAGTAAAGAATATAGAAGCCTAGATCACTATGTGACAATCATTAAGGAAGAGTTCAAGTAGAAGGGAAAGTGGGAAAAATTCAATACACCAAAGAAGACATTGCCTTCAAAAAAGAGCAAATTATCCAAGCCAAGTAAATGGTGCAACAAACACAAAAGTAGAAGCACTCAAATGTTGATTGTCATTCTTGAATTCTAGAGAGCAAACCAAAAACTTCATAATGGGAAAGAGTGCACCATCTAAAACAAAACATGATTGATTTCAATTTGAGATAGGGAGATAGGACCCACCTTATCAATTGAAATGTCAAAAAAAATTCTTATGTAGCACAAAGTAGATGATGATGATATCAAGCCCTCAAAAGGAATCGTTGGAAAAAATCTTAGCATTCTAGTTAAAACCACACAAACAACCATTCCAAAAGTTGAACCAAGGTGATTATTCTAGATGAACATAGATGTGGGTGCAAGGGTAGATACTAGACTTTATGATCAATGGTAGTAGCATGAAGAACCTCATTTATTTAGCAACTACTAACTGACCAAAGTTTCCAACCATGCTTCATCTATCTAGTACAAATTGAGATGGTTTAGCTCCTAAAATACCTAAGGTACATGTGTTACTCTCCACTGCTACTTTTGATATGCTCTTTTTCCTTTTTAGAAAGAGTAATATTTTGATGTATGCTAATGAAAGTTTGTAATGTACTCCTTAGACATTGATGCATGCATAGTCACAAGTGTATATAGTGCACCAATACTCATAGTATATTTGTGTTAGTGGGTAGTAAGAGATACTAGATCTTCATAAAATGATTTCATTCTCAACATGTTTTTCAACTCTAAAGAAGATTATGCCATACAATTATACATACTTCGATTTCCACAATTCACTATCAATTGGCATACAACTTGTAATGGAAAAGATAGATTATATTTTGGAAGCCATCTTTACATACAATTATTCTATGCCTATGTATAGAGTCTAGTTAAAGTGAGCTAGCTCCCAAAACAAGCCAAATTGTTCACTAAGTAACAACTATAGGTCAAGGTTTTGCACCTACTTTGTAGATAATGCAGGAGAAGTCCTATTCCTTTACAAGGAGAGGTAATTGATCTAAGAGGATCAACTAATATTGGTTTTTATAATAATTCCAAGACCATTCTCATGGCTTGTGATTGTTGTGGCATCACAATTATGGTCTATTGTACACCAAAGCACCTCCCAAATGCTGACAATTGTGCTAAGATCATCAATCTATCTCCAACAAATGTAAAATACCCTAGTGATGGTGCAAATCACTATGCACAAGATAGGACTTGGCAATAAATATACTTTTTCCAACCTTTTGTAGTTTCTAACATGGCTTTAGCAAGATCAAACATACCTCCAATGCAAACTGCAAAGACGAACTCAGATCACACATCATTGCACTGTTTCAAGTGTTGTGCTTCAAACAATGTATCACCATGATAACCCAAGTGACACCCCAAGACTTATGTTTGTCAAGTCATCCACCAACACATTGCACACATCAATAACATTGTCTAACAATCGCGAGATGATACACATGAAAATAGTTTAGCTATTATAATAACCATCATCCTTCATAACATGCAATCTATACACACATGTAACATTAGCAAATAAAAGAAAATAAAGAACAATATATAAATAAAAGACATTATAATATAATAGCCATACATCTTCCTCAAGAATATACGACATAAGGTTGAACAAATAAATAAAACATATTTACTATTTTTAATTCTATAGCAATCTCAAACTTTGCACTGCTTTGTATCATAAAACTTCCATACATACATAAACACATAAATTTATGTGGATCCTCGTCCTGAGAGTTGTCCACCAGGATTCTAAGGAAGCTTCGATTAATGAGTGTTTTTGTTAACGACCTTTGTGCTGGTGTGCAAGGACGTTCTAGGTCAAAGTTGGCTAGAGTGCCTTTCAACGACACCATTTTGGCAAGGCAACGTCTACCCAGCCATCAGGGTTCACATTTAACTATATTTATTAATTATTTGAAAATAAAAAAACACATTATATTTTGATTTTCAATAAATTAATAAATATTGTAAAATGTACAGTCTGATGGCTACATAGACAATTCATTTTGGCAATGGGAATGGCTCTTGGATTGGTGATGAAAGATTAAAATGGCGGTCATAGGGAATGACTAAAAGAAGTTTTGCAACAATCAACCTTTATGTTTATCATGAAATCTAATCTAGTCCTTTTTTATCTCATTGGGTCCCACACTCTTGATATAATTACAATCAAACGACTGGTAAACAATGGAAATATTATTTCAATAAGATGAGCTTCATGTTTTTCCAATGTAATAAACTAGAAATTGCACCTTGGTGTGCAATGGGTTAGCCGAAGAGGTGTAGAAAGTCAATCAAGAAAATTTTTGGGTTATTTTTGGCATACATTTGTGCACTACATGAGGTCAGATAGTAGGTCATTTAGGAAATGATGTTTGTGAAAAAAAAGGTCTCAATGGAGAAATGATTTTTACGTCCACTTATAAGGTTCCAAACACAACTAAAGCAAGACTTCTAAATAAAGAAGATAAGTAGGCTCCATTACCAACAGGTGCATGTTATTTTTGCAATAGGGAGAAAGGGAGACATGGGGATAGAAAAGAGGAGAGATAAAAGAGGGAAGAGCAAGAGAGGGGGGGCTAAGGGGATATAGATAGAGAAAAGAGGGAAGAGAGAGAGAGAGAGTGTGGGTAAGGAGATATAGATAGAGAAAAGAGGAAAGAGCAAGAAAGAGAGGGGGGGTAAGGAGATATAGATAGAGTTATAAATGGAGATGGAAATGGAGAAGGAGAAGGAGAGGGATACGTAGAGGACGTGGAGAGATACAAATAGAGAGAAGAGAGGGATTGATAGAGATAGAAGAGAAAAATATATAGAGGGAGAGAGGGAGAGGTAGAAAGATAAATAAGTGATATATAGAGATAAGTAGAGAGAGGGAGAGATATAGGGATAGAGAGATAGATAGATAATGAGATAGAGATAGAGGGAGAGATGGGAAAAAAAAGGAGAGGTAGATGGAGAGGCAAAGAGATATAGATATAGAGTTCTAGGAAGAGGGAGAGGGAGAGAGAGATGGATGAATAAATAGAGACATGTCTAGAGATAAAGGGAGATGGAGGTAGAGATGAAGATATAGTGAGAGAAGAAGAGGGAGACAAATAGAGAGATAGAGAGATAGAGAGAGAAATATATATGGGAAGGTAGAGAGAGGTAGAGATAGAGAGATAGATAGGGGATAGGGCTCTAGGAAAATTCACTGCCAGCAATTCACCAATGGAAAATTCACCATCAACAATTCATCACAGGTAAATTCACTGCTAGGGAAAATTAACTGCCAAAAATTTATGCAATCAAGTTTTTGCATGGTGAATTGTCAGTGAATTTTCCCACGGTGAATTGTTGGCGGTGAATTTTCCTTCGATGAATTACTGGCAGTGAATTTGTTGTATGCTAGGGGATAGGGAGGGAGAGACAAGGAGACATAAAGAGAGGGAGGAGAGAGGGGGGGAAGAAAGGGAGAGAGAGAGAGAGAGAGAGATAGGTAGCGGAGGGGGAGATAGAAGATGGGGGAGAGAGGTAGAGGAGGGTGAGAGAGAAGAGGAGGGGGGAGAGGTAGAGAGGAAAGAGAATTAGAGAGATAAAAAGAGGGAGTAATAGGAGAGAGGAATAGAGAGATAAATATATAGAGAGTAGAGAGATGGAGTGAATAAGAGAGAGATAAAGAGATGTAGATAGAGGGATAGGGACATATGAGAAGATAGAGATAGAGGGGGCAATAGTGAGAGATAAAGGAGGTGATATAGATAAGTAAGAGAGGGAGAGGAAGAGATAGAAATAGAGAAGGGGAAGAGATAGAGATAAAGATAGTGATAGGGAGGGAGAAAGACAAAGTGTGTGTGAGTGAAAGAGATATGAAGATATAGATAGAGGTCTTAAAGGGAGAAACACATGCTATCCTTGGATTGTTGGCATGAAACGATTAATCAAAAGTTAGTTTCTCTCTCTCTCTCTCACTATCTCACTCTATAACTTTAAGATTTTAAGTTTGAAATTGATTTTATTATAGAAATTAAAATAGAAATTCTAAATAGAATTATTCTAAAATAATTTAAATTTTAATAAGAAAAATAATTATAAATTAAATTAACTCTAATATATTTTAATTATTATTTGTAATTTAATAAAAACATAAATAATTAGAATAAATTTCAAACTTAAATCTACATTAATAATTAGAACATTTCAAACTTGATAAAAACTAAAAATAATTTAATTAATGTTAATGAAGATAGAAAAAATTAAATTCAAAAGCAATAGAAAATTTCAAATTTAATAATAAAATTAATTTTAATTTTATTTATTTATTCTTTAATAAATGTAAAATATAAATTTTAACCTTTAAAATAATATATTTTTAAAAAAACCATCTAAAACCTTTTCGACAATTTCTCTCCGTAAAATACAATCTTTCAAATTTAAAAAAATTCATTTAACATATAATCTTTTAATAATCTTTTACAGTTTTAAAGGTCGGATAGAAGGAAAATGCGTGTAAAGCAAGGTAGAATAAATATAATATAATTAAATCAAACACATCAAGGAAGCCCAAAATTTCGTTAACATTGTTTGTTTGTAACTTTCACAAGCTTTGTTAAAATAAAACGGCAATGAAAATAAAAATATAAGAAAAAAACTACGACAAATAGGGAAAACGAAAAAATGCAGTGGAAGGAATAACTAAAAGCATTACGTTCTAATGGTTATATTGGGCACATTAATTCACGCGTGATCCAGAGGACTACATCAGACTGAAATTTCAAAACGGTAAAAATCTGCCGGCATAAATAATTGGTAATCTCAACGCTTGACACACGATATAACAATTGTTTTTTGTTTTAATTAATTTTTTATCTGCTATATTGTGCAGGCGTAATATGGCCACGCTCTTCGATTGGCCTACATTTTCCCCTCCAAAGTAGTTTATGCCTGAAACGGCAAGCCGTAAATTCACACCACAACACAATCCAGACCGTCGATTCAGTCCTCCGAAATCGTCAAACCTAGGAAGAACTATCCGCCGTCTGATGCGGCAACGTACCAAAAATTTCCAGGCCGATCTGTTATAAATTTCACCTTGCAGTCCCGTGAGGTTTACCAGCCAGCGGATTTTAAACAACTGGATTATATAAAGGACAAAAAATCTAAAAACGCACCCGGCGTTCGCTTTTTGGCCACAGAGAGGAAACACAGCCTTCGAACGGCGAAATAACCGTGTGGAACCGATAGCGGCGGGGAAAGCAGAAAAACACGGCAAAATGATGGACGGCTGAGATTGGTTTTAATGTCAACCAAGTCCTATCTTTCTTTTTGAATCGTTGATAGGCAAAATGAGCTCTGAAAGCTCATATAGGACACGCCTTCGGTGTCGGCGTGTTACTCAATCCTTCTCATGCAAAGCTCGTGTGCTCATGTAGACTTTCTTTCGGTCTAATATCACGGTAATTGACTTTTAGAATGCCAAAATCCTAGATTGAAAGTTGACAAAAAGAAAAATAAGAAGATTTTATTTCCTATTTAGAAAACATTTTAATTTGAAATTATAGTCAATGCTTCTGACTTACAGGCTAAAACAGAGCACCGTATTTATTTCTTCAACGAAATTTGAATCTATTAAATGCTTTAAGTTTTACTATTCAATTCATTTGACCTTAATGTGAATTGTGTACCTCAAGTTTAACTTCAACCCCTGCCCTATCCCCCGCTCTCTCCAAACCTCCCCTCCCCTTCTGTTTTCAAGAGACTGGGCTTAAAGTTGTACAATCAATCGCGTCAGGTTTGGTTATTGAGTTTATCACTCTTCCACTTGGCCTCTGATCAATATACTTATTTCAATGGATTCCGATCTAGGCATTCAAAACAGAGTAGAAGTGGACTTGGAGCTTATTATACAGCACATAGATGCTGCTTTATCTGCCACAGTGACTGACAAGGTAAGCAAAACTATCCAATCCCGTTTCTAACTACTCAAGTTTTTAATCTCCGATGTTTTAATCCCCACCCCTGTAAAATCAATGGCCCTGGCTTAGCTCTGTAGAAAGTTGGATATTGTTCGATATTAAATTGGAACTAGTTCTTTTAGGAAGTACACGGTAGTGGTTAAAAAAAATTCTAATTTTTTATGGAGTATAATCTTTGTAAAATGGTTCAAGTTGAGTGGAACTGAAGGCGTTGGCATTCCATAATGGAGGTCACTTGTTCAAATCTCCCAAGAGATGGCAAATTAGAACTTAATATAATGGACAAAAAAAGGTGTGCAGGTAAAATTTAATGAACAGCAGACAAGGTAAATGGAATTTACAAACCCCTTGACTCCTGGCTGGTGACATGCTAAAATTAATGTTTTTGACCAGAATATTTGCTTTTGAATGACAAGAGCGCCCATGTTAAAAAGGGTGAAGATAGCATGAAATTCTGACTTGATTCAGCTTGTTGCTTCTGGATTTTTGGAAATATTAAAAAACCTCATCTCAGAGAGCTCTCATGACCAGACTTTTTTTTTTTTGAATGATAGCGCTGCCGTAGTGACAAGGGTGAAGGTGGTATGAAAATCTCCGATTTTGTTCAGCCTGTTACTTCTGGAATTTTTGAACTATTAGAAGGCCGCATCTCAGAGGGCTCTAAGTTATTTTCAAATCAGGTACCCTTAAATTCTAAGGAAAAGGATTCTCTTGCAGCTGGAATAAAGTGACAGTTGAAATATATTTAAAATTTGATATCTTCGCAATCTTTAATGTGGGTGGGTTTTTTTTTTAATTTGAGTCTTGCCCATTTTCATACGATGTGTGGTTTTTTATTTGTATAGAAATCATTATCCTCGAGCACATGGGCTACTGATGCAAGAGCAGTGGCTGTGGATGTTCTCAGAGGAGTGGGTAATATCCACTGGAGTGCAGTTGGGCTGTTAGCAGTGGCGATTGTTCTGGAAAGACTCGACAAAATTTCCTCAAACGACAGAGAATGTGTGGATCTTCTCCGAGGGATGAATGACTTGGCAAAATGTATTAAGCAGCTCCAGGAAATGAAAGCCCATTTACATAAAGAGATTAGAGAAAAGATGTCTGAGGGTGTTTATTTGATAATCACTGGAGCAATGATGTGTTGTTCTGTTATTCGATCTAAGAAATTATCAAAGTATGTGTTCCTTATCGTCTGCATGACTTATTAACTAATGAAGATATTACTTTGATCCTTTGAATACAGTAAGAAATGCTAACGTCATTTTTTCTCTTCTATTATACTAAAGCCATTTACCCCTCTTTTAAAAGTATTTAAACTGTGAAGTCTCAGGTTAGAACATCCCCACATATTTCCTGGATTTGTCTATAGATTAATATTCTGGCCGCTAAACACAATCTTACTTTGGTCCAGGTCAATGCCTTGCCACTAAAGACAATTACCGAGCTGCCTGCACAATTCAAAATCTTTATTTGACGGCTACACAATGGTTGTTTGCAAGCAGTCTAATGACCCAGGAAGACTCACAAAACAGGAGTAATCACCCCAGCCCTGTGAACGGTAAAGGTCCATTAGTTTCAGAAAAGACAGGCATCAGGGGCAACCTTTCCAAACCCGACCAAGAGGCAAGAAGAGCTATTATTTGTGATTGTGCTTTAAGGTCAACTTCCACTGTTTACAAGCTTACTGGTCATTAAAACCTTCAAAAGATCTTCAGTTATTAACTCATGAGGCATATGAAAATCCATGTACTGAAATCCCTTTCAACTCATCGACTTTCTGCATAGCACCCGTCATGGCAAGAAAGTAGGATTTCATACCATCTCTTCAAGTATACCTACATCTCAGCTACCATTTAAAGAAACTTGGATTTAAATTGGGATTCTTTAAAATAATAGGATAACCAAAATATTATTGGCCTCCTATTCATACGAAAGAGCTTAGCATTAATAGTTAAGTCCTTTTGTTTGCCATGACTGCAGATCTCGGAGAGTTCTTCCTCTCAAGGATGATCTCGTTACCTGACTTTGTTAGAAATGATTTTTAGATAATCCCCCTAAAAACTCAGAGCTAACAAGCACAGAGTGCCATATGATTTTGATCCTAATCTAAATAAACATGTTTTCCTTCTATAATCTAATTGGTTTTGAATTCCCAACTATGTCCTATTTAGGCTTCACACAAGTGTATAATATTTGCAGGTCATAACAAACATTGATTGAACATTGGACCACACACGTTACCAACATCTGATTTCCATATTTTTAAGTTTGGAATTGATTTTATCTTCAAAAATATTATACAGGTTTATGCTGTCTACAAAGATACGGGAAGAACTAAATTTTCTAAGGGGACAAGCAGATCGTATGTTCAGAGATATTATGTTACAAGTGCAATTGAAGACACTGTTTTCTTTTATTTCATATACATCACTTCAGTCCACTCCAGAAGCCCCCGGTAATAAATTTCTCACTATATGTTCTCGCATTTTCATTTATAGATCCAATGTTTCACATTATTAGTAGGATGTCCTGCTGTATTTGAAGCCTTATCTTTGCATAAGCAGGTGGGATTTTGTTGCAGTTTGAGAAAGATGTAGCTGAAACTTCATCCCGAGGACAAATTCATAGAAATGCAATTTCTTTCAACTCACAGCGAAAAACCCACAACCAACCCTTTAACTTGAATCATAGTCACTCTTCACAAATTGCTAGCCATATTAACAATAATCATTATCAAAAGAAAGGAGTAATATCACGCATTGTTCGGGGAATCAGAGGAGGCAAGAAAACAGTGGGTGATGAAAATTATGAACGTTTGGTCATGCAACAAAGAATGAAGGATTTAGATCCAGGCACAACTTTGTTCTCATACCATGAAATTTTGATTGCATGTCAAGATTTTCACCCAAAGAATAAGATAGGAGAAGCGGGATTTGGGTGTGTGTATAAGGTAATAAATTAAACAGATCATTCACAATTTGATTTGTAAACTGTAAAGACATTCATACCCTATCGATTATACATGGTAAGTCTCATGATGATGTAGCATTTTTACTACAGGGAACTTTAGCAGATGGTAAGCAGTTGGCCATAAAGAGATTATCTGAACAAGGAAAGAGATCATTTACGAATGAATGGGGCATTGGTTCGCGTTTACAACATCGTAACATTATAAAGTTGTTGGGCTTTTGCCGTGAAGGGAAGGAAATATTGTTCATTTATGAATATGTATCTAAAGGACTCCTAGTAAAATATCGCTTCAGTAAGTAAAGAAAAACCATTGTTTCCTTAAAGTATTTTAAATAAGACACTTACCGTATATATGGTATGAATGCCTATATAAAATTTCGAATGCAATTGCAGATCCTTTAGAAGTCCAAGTCCTTGACTGGAGAAGCCATTTGAATATAATACAAGGAGTAGCACGTGGTCTGGCATATCTACATGAGGATTCTGGGATTCGTATAGTGCATAGAAATTTAAAACCCGATAATATATTACTCGACGAGAATTTGAATGTCAAGATTGGAGATTTTGGGTTGGGAGCAGTCTTAGGTACAAATGGCAACCATCAAATCATGTCAGTCGCTGGAACAGAGTAAGATGCATGCCATAAAATTTGAAATTGTGAGAATGTAATTTTATTTGTGCTAATTAGAAAAATGATCTAATTTTGGCTTGTGCAGAGGTTATATAGCTCCAGAATGTAAGTCTGATGGTCAAGTAACAGACAAAGTGGATGTTTTCAGCTTTGGTGTGGTCGTCTTAGAAATGGTGTCTGGCAGAAGACATGAGGAGTTTAATTCCTCCTCCCTGGGTTTTGTCAAGTGGGTGGGTATATAAGCTCAGAGTTTTTTTTATGTCAGTACACTTTACCTTTTTAATGTGAAATTGCTTTTGTGCAACAGGCATGGAATCTTCACGAGGAGAATCGTCATTTCGATCTGGTAGACAGAAGATTAATTTGTAGTGAAAATTTTGACTCAAAAACAGTATTGAGAGTGATATTGATTGCCCTTCAGTGCACCCAAGAGGCAAGGTTGAGGCCTTCCATGTCAAAGGTATTATTCTTGTTGACACTGTCCAGTGAAGAAATTGGCATGCCTACACTGACAAAGCCAGATTATCTCTATGACAGCTAATTAGCCCACTTGATATTATTCTAGTGAATATCCAGTCACAAACTATAGTTTTTTCCTACGCTTTACTCAGATTCACATGTTTATATGATTGTAATTTTTCCATACTTCATCTTAACTCATTCAACAGTTCCATTCAATTTTCCTTTATAATTACATTTACAAGTACAACACATCAAAAGAGCAATGAGCTATGCCTTGAAAATTTTCCTCTCTATCAAGAATTAGCAAGCAATTTCATATTTTCTAGTTTGTATCCAAAATATTCTTACCAATGGTACATTATCCTTACTGGCTTCATGTAGCACTGCATATGTGGGTTTGGACTCTGTATTAGGGTGAGGATGGGATTGCCCATTTGTGGCCCACCAGCTGAGCCCTCTTAATGCCCAGATTTTACGAATAAGAAAAATACAAGAATATTAAGCGTAATTAATTATTTAGTTTTGATTTCTAATAAATTATAGAAATTAGAAATAATATTTTGTTTATTTAAATTATTCAACAGAATGACACATGAGAAGGAAAAGGAATCTGTTCATGGTTTTTAATAGCCATTGTTGAATCTAATCTTAATTAGCTATCCATTAATTCGCATTCCATTGCTTTGGAATGTAGTTACACTGCTTCTAAGTTCTAATGATGTAAAGGATTATAGACAAATTTGTACAAATAGGTTTTGTAAGAACAGCTGAAAGCCAAATCTATAATACAGCACCAAATAAAAAAGAAGAAAAGCATTCGTGAATCATTAGTTATTTCTGAGGTAAACCTATATTAATTATAAGATATTTTTTTCAAGAATTAACTCATGTTTGATGAATGTAGTTTGAGTGATGCATAACAGGGGACATGTAATGGACTTAGTAATGTACAAGAAGAGTCTTTCAGGATTAGATGCAAATATTTATGAAATCAAACAATATTTTATAGGATGGGGTTACTCTTACAATGCTTATCCATAAGTGTATTTTCGGTTATATATATACTGAAAATGTTATGCTTATGGAGGTTAAAATATGTAAAAACATCTTATAACCAACTTATAAGAATGGGCATTCAT
Source organism: Sequoia sempervirens (assembly GCA_007258455.2). Lineage (NCBI taxonomy): Eukaryota > Viridiplantae > Streptophyta > Pinopsida > Cupressales > Cupressaceae > Sequoia > Sequoia sempervirens. Next base: position 24,001 of record VDFB02051542.1, on the reverse strand, counting down.
TACACTTTTAATTCTGATACATTTTCCTATGTTACTATGCCACCAAACAGACAAGATCCGAAAGATGTATTCACAGCATCCTAGTTGCTCTCATGCATTTAGATATTTCCATTCTTCATAATGGTTCTAGGAAAGTTCACCGCTAGCAATTTACTGCGAGAAAATTCACCGCCATGACAAATTCACCTCAAGAAAAATTCATCGTTGGAAAATTCACCTCATGATAAATTTATCGCATTAAAAGTTTGCGATTAATTTTCCACCGCAGTGAATTGTTGGTGGTGAATTTTCCTTGAGGTGAATTTGTCATGGAGGTGAATTTTCCCACGGTGAATTTTCCTACTGTGAATTGCTGACGGTGAATTAGCCTGATGCCCTTCATAATATGCAACTAAATACTTTGGCTTACTAACAAGCAAACAAATTCATTCATAAGCAATAACAATATCACACTGGTTATGATAACATGTATACATGCCAGACATTGATTGCAGTCTTTCTGAAACCACATTCACAATGGTTGATCTCCTTCAACATTTGTCTTACACTAAACCATTGATAAGCTAACTAATAGCAATAACATTCATGCAAGCCTTTCTTGTGCTTACAGGCAGATGCAACCAAAAACACTCTCAAATTGCTAAATATTCTGAACAGCATTCATAGTGAATGCTAATTTATCTTCCATTTAAGCATTCAGGTAACACATACTTCTTATTACGACTGTGCGTACATATCATATTAAAAGCAGAGTACAAAGTGCATTATATTGCTGTAATCAAGATCATAATTAATTAATTTCCCTCAAAAGTTCTCTGTTGATTGTCCATTAAGATCAATGATTCTTCTTACATTCTGAGCATTCTAGCTAGTCATATTCTCCCTGTTTTTGTGAAACCCTAAAATAGCGTTCCCATTAAATCCAATAGAATAAATGTTAACCCACAAAAAATTATAAAAAGAACATTCTAGTACTGGTCAAGAAGGCCATATCCTAGGATTAACACTTCCCATATTTTAACAAAATTTCTTAACAAGTGAAATATATTCTTACATATAATCCAACACGTTTCTTCTAGAATACAAGGCAATCATTCTTTTGAGGTTACAGGGCCTTGTCACTAATTATTAATGACCTTGCAACGGACAGGAGAAAGACATAGCTAATTCCTTCATTTCTCACTGTTCTTGGTATGTTAGAACACAGTAAAGTCTGACAACAATGCAACAGCCAAAGGATGAGGCAGGAATACTATCTTATTAGATTAAATTGTCATTATTCAATACCATAACATTATTACTGGGAGATGTAAAAGGATTCAAGTGATTTTTGCTAGTCATTACTTGGAAGCTACTATGATACCCCTTAATGACCCTGCTCCATTATTGCCTAAAAACCAAATCATGTACTTTTGACACACTACCAAATCAAGAAATAAACTGTAATCTTAGTTTTTTATATAGTACCAAATCAGGATATAAACAACAGTGTTAGTGATTAGTCTTAGAACTATTAGAAGTCTTTTGTCTACTGACGCCTTTGGCTGTTATTATGTACTTTTAAATCTACTTCTAGTAGCAGCTGGGAATTGGAAGGGTTCGAAGATGGTTCTTCTGGAATAAAGTGTTTAATTTGTAGTTCCATTTCTGATAATAAGAGTTGTGTGTTTGCTGAGTTTTATTCGGCATTGCTCATTTGTAGTGTATTTCTCTTCTTCGTTGCTGTGTTCAATTCTGCACCTGCAACAAGGTTATTTAACTTGCAGCAACAGGTGTTGTCTGTATCAGTTTGGTATTAGAGCCAAAATAAACTAAAAATGAAAAAAGGTTTAGAGGTTTATCTTTATGTATATATATATATATATAAAGTTCTAGGAAGAGAGAGGAAGAAAAAGGGATGTATGTAGAGGGAGACATATCTAGAGATAGAAAGGGAGAGAGGAAGATAGAGGTAGAGATGAAGATAGAGGGAGAGGGGAAAAAATAGATATAGAGGTAAAAAGAGTTAAAGGGAGATATAAAGATAAAGAGAGGTAGATATAGAGGAATATAGAGAACTATATAGAGGAAGAGGGAGAGGAAGAGATGGAGAGATATAGATGGTGAGATAGAGATATAAGGATATATATATATATATATATATATATATAGAGAGAGAGAGAGAGAGAGAGATGGGGAGAGATAGAGATATAAATGGGAAGATAAGAGAGGGGGAGGGGAGGGGGAGGCAGGGAGAGATATAGAGAGATAGATGGGGGAGATAGAGAAAGGGAGAGAGGTAGGTAGAGATGGAGAGAGAAAAAGAGGGGTGAGAGAGGGAGAGATAGCTCAATATATAGAGAGAGGAAGAGGGAGAGGTAAAGTGGAAAGGAGAGGGGGAGGTAAGGATGGAGATATTAAAATATAACATAGTAAAAGAAAATAGAGAATAGAGCATAAATAAAAAGATAGAAAATAAAGGAACTCAATGCCATATATTATTCATCAAGTGATCTACAAATTTATACAAATAGAGAAGACAACAACTTCACTACAAATCTGCGAAACAAATTGATAGCTAACTACTGAAGATTGACATGTAACTAGAATTATTGAAAGCCAACTAAAACTAACACCTATTATGTTAGAGTATTAATTCCAACACCCCCTCTTAATGCTACAACACCAAATTGATCAACTGCAAAATAATAAGAATGAAAACAATTCTTGAACCAGTAAGAACTCTTCAAGTTGCTCCCCAACTATAGATATAGTCATCTAGCTATCATCCAAGTTCCCAACATCATTGAACACCATTTGCACATGAAATGTCTCATCACCCTCAAAAAGGTATGATGTTGAACTTCTAGATATTGGATCCCCCTTTGAACTATTGGACACTAATCCTCACATGCATGTCTCGTAACCCCGATGAGGTATAGTTCTTGATCCACAAGCATCTCAAACTATTGAGCATCTATCTGTGCTATACTACATCCTTCCATGTCTTCAAAGTGATGACCTCTTCAAAATAAAATAACAACTCCATCTTCAATGAAATCATCTTTATCATCTTCTGATGGTTCTTCAGTAATGATTGACATCCTTTCAATTCTTACAACTCAACAACAATAGCAAACTTCTCTGTAGCAACAATAACAAACTTACATGCTCACAACACCAAGACCTACCATTGGCTTTGATACCATATTAAAATATAACATAGCAAAAGAAAATATAGAATATAGCAGAAATAAAAAGAAAGAAAATAGACAAACTCAATGCCATATATTATTCATCAAGTGATACAAATTTATACAAATAGAGAAGACAACAACTTCACTAGAAATCTGCTAAACAAACTAACAACTAACTACTGAAGATTACAACTAACTACTGAAGATTGACATGTAACTGAACTCTTGACAACTAACTAGAATTATTGAAAGCTAACTACAACTAACACCTATTATGTTGGAGCATTAATTCCAACAAGCAAGAGATATATAGATAAAGGGAGATATAGAGAGAAATAAAGGGATAAGGAAAGAGATAGGGAGATAGAGGTAGAGAAAGATATTGATAAAAATGGATAGAGAGAAGGAGTGAGATGTTGGATATTCAAGGTAAAAACTTACAGCAATAGAACTTAATAATGTATTTGCAAATCTGAAATTATGTGTCCAAGATTACCATAAAAAGATTATGTGATTATTAATTCAACAATGAAATCAAAATCAACAATACCACAAGTTGCCAAACACAAGTGATACAAGATATAAGTAGATAAACCCTTGCAAAAGAAAAACTCCACACCCAAAGAGATCCAATATTTGTATTAATATTCAAAAGAGATTCAACAATACAACATTTATCTCTGTATTCCAACAACACTTTGTCGCTTTGACAACCTGCAGAAAAACTCTACAAACCACCATCTCAAGGCTCCAATATATAGAATTTTGTGGGAGAGAATACCACAAATGGTATCCCAAAAAACAAGGAAAGCCACCTGGAAAAACCCACACCCCCTTAGAGGGGAGGGAGAGAGAGAGAGAGAGAGAGAGAGAGAGAGAGAGAGGGGGGAGATAGAGAAAAGGAGGTAGAGAAAGGGAGAGAGATAGGTAGAGATGAAGGGAGAAAAAAAGGGGGGAGAGAGGGAGAGGGATAGGTAAAGTGGAAAGGAGAAGGGGAGGTAAGGATGGAGATATTAAAATATAACATAACAAAAGAAAATAGAGAATAGAGCAGAAATAAAAAGACAGAAAATAAAGGAACTCAATGCCATATATTATTCATCAAGTGATACAAATTTATACAAATAGACAGCTCCCAACAACTAGTGATGTTGCTTTGGCTCTGCTCTGCTGTGACGTTTCCCACGCTGGCTGCTTTTTGAATTTTCGATACTATTTTGATTAGACTGCTTTATGGGTCGCTCGGGGATGGGGGGCAGGAAGGCTCCCCATTCCAAGGATGTTATCCCCTTTCTTAGTGTTGTGCCTACTATGGCAGTGGCCAGTATATCTAATCCTGATATGACGTCCCCTCCTCCTACTGCAATCCTTTCCCCTAGGGAAAAGACAGAGGGAATCTCTAGGAAGTCGCCCATTTCTTTGACTTTTGGACTGAATTATTTTTTCTCAGAGGAAGCACCAGCTTCCTACGTGGACAAATTGGTGGGGTCTGACTCGCTAGACTCATTTAAAAGACTAGTGGAATCTGCTTCTTGCTCGGTGACTGGCTGGGAAGTAGATATCCCTAAGGTCTTGATGCTAAAGGTGATATATAACCTCAAAACGACACTTGTTGGAAAGTTTTTGGCATACAAAACAAATATTGTTTTCATCAGTGGGCTGCTTCCACCTAGAGCTTGAAGGGTAGCGTCACCATAAATGCAATGCCTAGAGGTTTTTTTTTTTTTTTCATTTGTGGTGTACGGAGATATGTTGAAGGTTTTAACTAGGGGTCCATGGGCGTTTGACCCAGGTTTTAAAATTTTTCTTTCACTATGCACGAAAACTAAGTTTTGACCCATCGACTAATTTGGGGGCCTCTGCGCCTACTTGGGTTTTCCTTCTGAGCCTCCCTCTAGAGTTATGGGAGAAGGGAAGCTTAAAGGGCATTACGAACTGCTTTGGGAGTCTCCTGGCCATAGATTCAATAACTCAGGAGAGGTCGAGGTTGGTGTATGCTTGAATATGTGTTAATGTGGCAGTAAATACAGTCCTCCCCTCCTCAATACTGTTGAAGTCAAAGTTCAATAACTGGCCTCAACCCCTGGAGTACAAAAATGCCCCCCTCTTTTGCCAGCAATGTAAGAGGTTTGGCCATCTAATTGATTTTTGTGTGGTTTCAAAAGAGGGGTCCAAAGCTAAAGGAAAATTGTCAGAAGAGGACAACTAGAATTTGGTTATGGCTTTTGGTGTGCAGCCTTCTTCTAATTCACCCAAGAAGGTGTCTATTCCCCTTTTGAAGGATAATCAAGATCCAAAAATGTTGGTTGTGTCTATTCCTCATGTCAAAGTTATTGAGTCGGGAGGCCTGAACCTTAATGTGGCTACCCCTGCTTCTTCCCATCCTACTCCAAGTTTCCCTACTCTGGAGGAAATGGGAAGGGAGGATATAATTCAAGAGAAGGTCCAAGTTGAGGATCCTCGGTTGGTGATGAATGTACTAGTTTTGAAGGTGATGGAGCAGACCCATGGTGCTGACAAAGTCTTGGAAGAGGGAGAGTATGTTCTGGACGAAACAACCCTACCTCTGGAGGAAATGAATATTGTATCTCATTTTGGTGCAAAAAATATGAGCAATTCGCTAGCCCTTCTTGGCTTCCCTCAAGGGTCTAGTGATAAGGAGGATGAGAGGGATGGTCACAAGCTTCTACTAAAGCCAAAAAGAAAAAGAAACTGGATGTTGGAGGGGGAAATAAGGTGGGAAGACCCTCCCGAAAGGAATCAAGAATTAAGCATATTGTGAGGGATGTGGCAACTGGAAAACAGAGAACCTTGGACTCGATCATGGGATCGAAGCCCAAGAAGAAGCAGCTTGAGGGATGGGTTAGAACTTAGGATGGAGGTGGGGGTGATTCTAATTTTTCAATGAAGCACATCTCTTGGAACATAAGGGGCCTCAATAGCCCGTACAAATAGTTTATGGTAAAATCCTGCATTCTTGATAATAAAGTGGATGTTCTCCTATTACAGGAAATGAAAATAAAGAAAGAGACCTTTGAGAAAGCTATTGTAAGTATCTGGCCAAGAGATAATTACTTTGTTAGTGAGGCTGAAGGTGCTTCAGGTGGTATTGTCACCCTTTGGAATCCCTCAGAGGGTTTGTGCAAGATCATGGGGGTCCAAAAAGTGGCGATGTGAAAAAAAGGCATTTTTAACACGTCCAAAAATGTGAAATTCATGCCTTTGACTTTTTGTAGGCCTAAGTAAAATATCAGTTTTGGTTTGGTAATACCAAACTAAAACAGATATCTGTTATGAACGAATATTCGTTACAAAATGAATATCCGATATGAAACGGATATCCGTTTTGTTTAAAGCAGTCTTTATAATTGCATCGGGTCTAGCCTGACCAATTATTATATTTTATGTAATAGATATCTGTTCTTTGTGTTATAATTAAAAAACCCAGAGAGGTCATATTATATAATATTATATTATCTTATATTGATATTATATTATATTATAAATAGTATAATATATAATATAATATAATATATATATATTTTAAAAAGAGGGGTAAAAACTTTATTGAATATTAGAAAAGAACATTACAATCAAGAAAGAGGGACCAAGTCCCAGACCAAATTCAACTATCTTCGAACAACCTTCTATCATCCTCAAGAACCTGAACTAAATCATGTTGTAACTCGGGGGAAACATGCATCCAATCCTCAATCTTCCAACCAACACCTTGCTCGGAAGCTCATTTAGCTAAACAGTCAGCAACCCGATTCCACTCCCTTGGGATATGAACAAAGGAAACCACCTCCATCCTAGAACCTAAAGAATCTACTGGACAATAGAGGCTAATCACCAATTAATCTCAGACAACTTCTGCGTGTTCAATAGATTAATCAAGACCTGAGAGTCAGCTTCACAAATAATCCTTTGCCAACCCAAAGCAAGGGCCCGTTCCATAGCATAAAGGATCGCCAAACCCTCCATAAGGTTAACCGTCTCCTCCCCCTCATGGATAGAGAAAATAAAAATCACTGAACCCTCAAAATCCCTTCCCACTCCACCAATCCCCACAAGCCCAGGATTACCACGAGAGGAACCATTAGTATTGATCTTCAAAACTCCAGCCAGAGGGGGTCCCCATCTACCCATCCTCTGCACTCTCCTATTCCCAAGCCTGCCTCTTCTGGAAATAACAGAAGAAGAAAAATAAATCCCCTGCAATCCCAGACTATCCACCAACTCGGAATCCCCTTTCTCCAGGGGGAACACCACTTCACACGTGGCATCAACCGATTCCTAGATCATACCTAACATTCATATCCACACTTGCTGCCCCCCTAGACTAACACCACAAAAAATCCTATGATTCCACTCAAGCCAAATCTGCCAAAGAAGAAAGGTAGGGCCAACATACCACACATCCTGCAAGAAGGAGGCCAGTGATGGAGGTCTTCCCAAGCTATCCCAGAACTCCACCAATGAAGAGGCATGAACACAAGGTTTCTTCCAAACCCCCAACCACCAATGCCAAAGTTGCACAACAAAGGGACACCGAAAAAATAGGTGCGAGGAATCTTTCTCCTCTTTCCCACAGAGAATGCAAGCGGAAGGCCCCTAGAATCCACACTTACGAATATTATCCCAGGTCAAGCACCTATTCCACGCTAGAGTACAAACAAAGCAGTTACATTTTGGCCACGAAAGCCGGTTCCAAACCCTATTCCACCACTGAACCTCCACCCTAGCCAACTTCTGATCCAATAACACTTCATAACTGCAAGCAACGGAGTAGCTCCCCTTGGGATTGTGTATCCAAGCAAGGATATCCTCTTCTTGAAGAGCACTACAATGCCTATTACAAAGAATAGTATTAAGATCAGCACTGCTTTCCTCCATCCCCAAAATAGGCCACTTAGTGGGATCCTTCCAACGAACCACCTCCAGCAGACCATTAAAGGATAAGGACTTAAAGTCACTTACCTGGGACCACCCAACCTCGAGAAATCTCTTACTCAAAGGAAGTAGGTGAGGAAACTAAGAGGTGAGAGGAGGAAATCTATCCTAGGAGTCTAACCAAAAAAGAGCTTCCGAACCCCTACGGCATATCCAGAATAAACCATCCTTAATTAGCTTCGCACGCTTTTGGAGAGTGCTCCAAATCACTGAACCTTTCCCCTCAAGAGGGTACCTAGGAATATCATGACGATGGATACCTAAAAGATACTTATGAGATAGTATCCTGGCCCACAACTGGTCCTGCTCCCCACACCATCTCCAAAAAAGCTTAGCATCCATAGCCACTCCAAACAAAGTTGACTGGCGAAGACCCAATACACCAAACTACTTAGGACTACACACCTCCCACCTAACCAAGCTCCACTTGGAGGAGGATAGGTAGCCAACCCATAAGAATTGCCTCTCAAGGGAATCCAACTCCCTAAGAAATCCCATTGGAGCCACCTGAAGCATACACCTATAGATAGGGAGAGCCTACACAACAGATTTAAGAAGTTGAACCCATCTAGCAAAAGACAACCATCTGTGTGTCCAATGAGTGACTTTCACATGAAACTTATCAATAACATTCTGTCAAGAACCTTTGGGAAGACGGCCAACAGAGATTGGAATACCCAAATAATTAAAAGGGAGAACCCCTATCTGAAATCTCAAAATATTAGCAATTCTTCACTGAATGGGGCCTAGCGTATTGAAGAAGAAGATGGAGGATTTATCTTCATTGATCAACTGCCCTGAAGCCACCAAGTAAACATCCAACACCTGCCTCAACGCAGTAGCCTCCCTAATAGTAGCCATTCCCATCAAAGCCATATCATCAACAAACTATAAGTGAGACTGCGGAGACAAATCCCCACCCCACTACCAACCCTGAATGGTGCCAACCTCAACATTTCTCTTCAACAACCGCCCAAGACCTTCAACAAGAAGCAAAAATAAATATGGGGAAAGAGGGTCCCCTTGATGTAAACCCCTTGAAGCTCCGAAGAGCTCCGAATGATCACCATTTATTAGCACCGAGAAGGATACTAACGAAACACAACTCATGACCCAATGGATCCACTCTTCACTAAATCCAAAAGCACCCAAGATTTTCTGCAAGAAGGAGCATCGAACCTGGTCATAAGCCTTAGCCATATCCAGCTTAATGAACATAGCCTTCTCATTTGAACTAGCCATGGAGTGGATAGTCTCAGTAGTAATAACAACCCCATCCAAAATCTGCCGACCCGTAACAAATCCACTTTGTTCCTCTGAAATCAACACATTAAGCCACTTCTTCAGCAGTTCAACCAGTAACTTTGAAATAATTTTATAAACCATGTTGCAAAGGGAAATAGGATGAAGCTAATTCAATCTATCAACCCCTTCACATTTGGGAATGAGGGCGATGAATGTAGCATTGAGAGCTCTCAACATCTACTTATTCCGTCAGGACTCTTGAACAACTGCCAGGAGATCCATCTTTATGATATCCCAAAATTCTTGGAAAAATTCAATTGGGAAACCATCAAGACCAGGTGCTTTCCCCTTCTTCATTTGAAACACAATCTCTTCCAACTCCTCTAAAGAAATCTCCCTCATCGAATGCTCATTTGCCTCCCTGGAAACCAACTGAGGGACACAAGATAGCACCTGTTCCTCCTCAGCCAAACCCCCATGCAGATCCTCTCTGAATAGGACCTCAAAATACTATGAAGCCTCTTCAGCAATTTCCTGAAATGAGACAAGACGATCCCCTCTGCCATTAACCAAAATAGAAATGGAATTACCATGCCTCCTAGCCTTCACAGAGTTAAAGAAAAAGGTAGTATTTTTGTCCCCTTCCTAGAGCCACTCAACCCAAGCCTTTTTCTTCCAATAAATCTCCTCACGTAATTCACATTCCTCCACCATCTTCAGAGTCCTTGCTTTCTCTTTTAAAAGATCCTCAGAAACCCCATTTTCACGAATCAAATGCGTAATACTATTCAATTCCTCTTGAGCGGCAGCCTTTTCATGAAAAATATTACCAAAAGATCTCATGTTCCACCTTTTAAGTTGATACTTGACAAATTGAAGAAGCTTGAAAAAAGTATACATTGTAGTACCAAAAGCTGGTTTACCAATCCTCCACCACATAATCATCTAGTCATAGAGAGAGGCATCCCGCAACCACATAAGTTGGAATTTCAAAGGAGTGTGAGGCACCTGAGTAGAAAGAATGTTAAGCTTGATGGGCCAGTGGTCCGAACCCCGCCAATCCAAAATCTCGGAGGATGTAGACCATAAGTCACCAACCCAAAAATAGGAGACCAGGAACCGACCAACCTCTCTGCGACACATTCCACACCAATCCTCCTATTGTTCCATGTGAAGTGGACATTACTGGGATGAACATCAATAAGATTTAAATCTAAAATGCAATCCCTGAGAAGCATCGCGGAACGCTCCAACCTAGCAATTCCACCCTGTTTCTTAGACAACTCCACGATAGGATTGAAGTCCCCAGCTAAGACCCAAGGATGGAAAGGCACAAGGCTACGAACAAAATGAAGATGAGACCATAAAAATTGCTTACCCTGATACTCGACGGGCACATAGACATTAGAGAGGAGAACACACTCTCCAATCACAAAGCATGTGGCCTCCAAGGATCTAGATGACACCCACCAGAGAGGATAGACCCTCCTAGGGTTCCATAGGCAAGCCAGCCCTCCAGAAGCACCCTGAGCACCAATACACTGACACTCGCCAAACTTCCACAGCTTGGGGACCAAATTCAACATATTTTCCATAGATAATTTAGTTTCCTAAAGAAAAAGGATATCAAGAGAATGATTTCTAACCAACTCACGAACAACTTTTTGTCGAGGGCCACTGTTCAAGCCCCTTACATTCCAAGATAAAACAATCATTTCTGGGGACACAAGAAATGCGAATCCAGGGTCTTGATTGCCCCTAACTCCACCAAAGTTTCCCCAGTTGACTTAATCTTTTCATTATCCTTCTTCCTACCCAACTTGGAGCTCTTCTCACCGACCCCCTTCTTTGGTTCCTTTTGCAGAATACCCATGCGAGGAGATGACAAAGAGCTCTTACCAACTTCAACACCAACCTTAATAGGTAGAGAAGAACCAACTTCCCAAATCTTTAGAACACTAGTAGAAGGATCTTGCACAACCTGGTCTGTCAACTATTGATCCCTGTCCATCAACCCAACATTCATATCTTGCACAACTTGCACAACCTCCAAGGAAGGCCCATCTTTTCCTGTACCCAAAGTTCCTTGATCTAGATTCACCAATCCCAGATTCAATTCCTGTTGAATGAGATCCTCAAGGACCTCAACCTGTTAAAAGAACCATCCTCCTTCCTATCCCCCATGGTCCTCTTCAGCCCTCGGTTCCTATTCCAAGCTTTGACAGGGGTAAAACCATCCTCTCCAGTACCCTCTCCACCTGGAATAGGCGCCTTTCCCCTATCAACCCTAGGTGGATTGCGAGGAGGTTGAGAGGACTGGGGAACCATCGACTTAGCCTTAGGGCATCTACACAGCAAGTGTCCATATTCATGACAAAATCTACACCAAAAAGGAAAAGTTTCATAGTCCAACTGTTGCACCCAAGTATATGATCTTGCACTCACTTCCACAAAATCTGGCAATGGCTTGCTTAAATCAATTTCTACACAAATACAGGAAAAAGTCATTACCTTTTTAAATTGTGTCTGTTGTGAAGACCCAATAGGTTTTCCAAGCATTGAAGCTACCAAATGCAGCACATCCTCACGCCAGCATTCAACTGGGAACCATGGAAGCCGAACCCAAACTGGGACCCTAGTCGAGAGCTCCTTAGTCAGATTGAAACCTACATGCCACAACTTCATAAACAAGCCAACTTGGTTATAAAAATAGGGACCCCCCTCAAAAATCCTATTACGATCCTTCATGTAGTCAAAGGAGACCATAAAGTAGTTATTCGCTAGGAGCCTAATCTCCATCTTGCCTTTTGGCAGCCAGGTCCTTTGAGCCCAGGATTCCAAAAACTGTAACAAGACTCTCAAACCCATAAACTTGCAATAAAAGGAATGCTTCGAGTAATACTCAATATCGTTAGCCAACATCTCCATCAGGATAACCAGCTTTGGTCTCTCTTTACATCTTTCCAAACAACCATTAATTTTCATGATCTTAAGGCCCCCAAACAACCCAGAATCTTTCATCTCCTGATCTGGAGCAAACAAGTTATTATCAAAAACCTTCGCCCCCTGTGTCGATGGTTTTGAGCCAAAGGCAGAATGGAAATCCATCAAGGTTCTAACCCCAGATGATTCCCCTCGTGACATGAGTCTAGAACAAAACAACAAATGAGCATGCAATCTCGCAGGACGAGAAAACAAGGACACCAACTTGCACAAGAGTTAGCAAGGACCCGCTGGCTCCAACCGCAGCCCCCCAAAACACAAGAGAAGCAACAAATAAAAGCACAACCTCACCCCTCGAACGAGACAACACATGTCCCAAGGGAACAAACAACGCTACACAACAAACCCTACACTCCACACCCAACGAACAGAGCCTTACATAGGCCAAAAAGATTGAAAAAGCTTCCTTGAATCAGGGTGCACTAGACCACACCCCCACACCACCCCAAGCAAAGAAAACGCTGGCCCACACCCCACGACAAGCTCATAACTCCCCCACTGTGCAGCAACGAAGGCAAACAAAGAAGAAAGGGCACACAAAGTGTTGTCCTCGCCCAGAACATGGAAAGAAACCCCCCCAGCGCACCTGCAGACAGAGACTAGAGAGTGAGCTAGGGCACGGGCACCCTAGCTCGACTGACAGAGCTCATAAACGAAGCCATTCCTTCTAATATGATATAATATATATTATATTATGATATTATATTATATTCTATGATATTATATATAATATATTATAATATAATATAATATAATATATTATATATATATATTATATTATACTATAATATATATTATATTATATTAAATATGAAATATTTTAAAAACACCACGCGTAGTTATATATGGCTGGGTTTTGGACCCGACCATTTTATTAAAAAGTCTGTAAGTCATAAAACGAATATCTATTCTTTGTGTTATAATTAAAAAAAAACCTTGAGAGGTCATATTATATTATATTATATTATAATATAATATAATATATATTAAATATTAGATATTTCAAAAAACCATGCGCAGTTAAATATGGTTGGGTCCTGGGCCGAACCATTTAATTAAAAGGTTGTAAAGTAGGAAACGGATATCCGTTATAAACGGATATATGTTTCCTGTTTTATAAACAGACTTAAAAAAAACCTGAGAGCTATATTTTTACTGTGCGTGCGTGTTGGTTTCAAAAGTGCGACTCAGATATCCATTTGGAAAATGTCCAATTACCAAAAAATTCATCAAATTTGTAAGGTATGTTTGATTTTTTCAATTTATATTCTTTTTTTTTTTTTTTTAATTTTAGTCAAAAATAGGGTATATTTGATAGATTTTTTATTAGATTAAAACCCTTGTTAATTTTAATTTTTTTTATCAATTAATAGGTTTAAAATGGATCAAAATGAAAACCCTAACCCCACACAAAATAAAACCTTAATCTTGCAAAAAATGAATACCCTCCAAATCCTCCACCACAACCATTATTTCCGAATGAAAATGTGCCAACACTACACAAGTCTATTCATAGAAATTTAGATCAATTAAGAAAAGTATGTCAAATCTATGAGACACTCGATGAACTATCAGATATGAAAAACACTTTGGAAACAATCATTGTAAATGTTCAAACTTTGGCAACTCAACATAATAGATTTGCACAGTGGTGAGAGGAACAAAGGCAATTTTATGTTGATAGGTTATCGTATGATGAGGTGAAGGTTCTTGATATTGAAAAACCCCAATTAGCCCAACTATTCATAGATCAAAGAACTAGACAACCTGTTAATGTGCGAAAACCAAAATTTTCAATTAAATGGTGCACCCATAAAGGCTTATTAGATAATTTTTGGAGACGTTGGTGGATGGTTTTTGATAAACCACCCAACAACAATCTTGATGTCCCTCAATATTTTCTCCAAAAATTATATGCTGAGTTTGTGCTAGGGAAACATTTCAATTACTTTGACATTTGAGATTTCTAGTGTGTTAGTAGAGGGATGCCATAGGATAGACCTAGGGCATGTTGAGTCACCCTAGTTCATCTTCCTCCACCTATTGCTGCTCTGACTCCACTACCTTACCCTGAGATTGTTGTAGATGCGAGGACTTTGAGCATTTATGCATTACATTTGTTAAGTGATCTTTTGGTGAGGTAGAGCCATCATGTTGCGCAACCATTTGATGGTACATCCCATCATGGTGGTGTTGCACCTAATACATCCCAACATGATGGTGGTGCACCTAATGCAGTAGCTCCCACAGGTACACAACCATCAACTCCCACTGGTACATCATCCTCTTTGGGACATATTTGTGTGTCTCATCATTGCATGGTGTGCAACAATTTATGTTCCAGTCCTCTTTGACGGTCCACTAAGGCTCACATAAACACATCTGACTTTGAGGTTCATGATATGTCAGATGTAGTAGTTGATAGAGCATGAAGTGGAGCATTTGCAGGAGAGACATCAACTGCTAGGGATGATATGTGAGGATCGGTAAGTCTTAAAGCAATTTCATAGTGTGTTTTATGTAAATTCTTTCATATTTTATGAAGGATATTTGTACTAATATATGTTTATGTGTTGGAATCTTTAACAGTTGTTGACAGAGGAGCAGTTGTCAAAAGTGTAGCAGGCTACATATACTACCATTTCATTTTCCTTAGACAATTAGTACATGGTAAATAATTTAAATTGTTATTTTAGATGTTAATCTTTGAAATCTATTATGTTTAAATACATGTACTACATATATTGATAGTCTAATGTAATCTTGTCTTTTTATTCAACATCCTGGTTCTTATACAACCTTGTTGACTGAGTCTAACCCATTGGATGAAGTTGCACAATAGGTATACATTTTTTTGATTGTCAACATTATAATTATATGTGCATGTGCATTTACATTCTTGTCATTTTTATATAGGAAACCATCTTAGCTAATCCATCCACTATGAGCCCATCTAGTGTCATAACATTACAACAATTATGTGTTTATTTTATATTGTAGATCATTTATGTTTAGATAGGAGTAGATATGTGATTAGTAGATATGATTATTTGTCAACAATTATATGTTAATGTGTATCATTTTTATTTTATCTGCTATAGTCCTTTGTTCGACTCAACATTGTGATGAGTGAGAGACCATTACTTCATACGAGGACTCCTAATCATCCTAAGGGACAATCATATGCAGAACGTCTTGCAGAAAAGAGAGCAAGATTTGAGGTAAACAAGAATTGCATTATTGATATAATATAGTACATGTATATTGATTTTGATGTTAAAATTGTAATTTATAAATGATGGTATATAAGTTTCTATTTATTAGTCTATTTTGTCAACCATTCACATAATCTAATTTGTGGTTTGAAATGTTATTGTGCAGGAAACTTCAGAGCATCTAACTTTTTCTAGGAGGCTTGATTTTGATGGTCCAACACAAGATTAGGATATAATATAGATTGACATGTACTTAGGGTTTGATAGATCTTGAGATGGCATATATGCCACAATTTGTAAAACTTGTTTTGAGTAGGCATATGCCAGATTTGTATATGCACAAACACAGTTATTCTACAATTTGATATATAAGAATTGATATTCGATCTAATTTGTTCCTCATGTGCATGTCTTTCTACTTTGAATTTTCAAAATGGAATGTATAATTATCTTAAGAATTGTTTAAATTTATGATTGATAATGTATGTTATAGATTAACAAAATAACATTTTAATAGAACTTATGAATTACAATTGGTAATCCATCTATTTATTTAAGGAGATTTTTCAAACAATGAATTTCCTTTTCTATTGTACCATGTTTTTCATACATGTCTACCAATATATTTTTATCAAATATTCATTTTGAGAATACCCATGATTTCAAGCTATGTTGAATGAATTTACATTTGACATTATTTTGTTTTTTAAACTCATGTAATGAAGTGTGCAGCTGATTTTTATTTCAAAAGAAGTTAAAATTAATGAAAAGTGGATACAACTTAATGAAATGCATTTAATGTTACAGTGTTCATTTGAAAGTAATATAATCATCTGGATAAAAATCAATGTCACTTAATGTTCATTGAAGCATAATAACATGTAAAAGGTATAAAATCATCTTCAGTAAGAATCAATATCTTCACAAAATCAACTCAAACCCACAAAAAAAAAAGGTTGTGAGAGACACCCATTACCCTTATCTTTAACATATCTCAAAACCTAATGTGTTTGTTTTGGAACAACCCCATTGAATTTGAACTATTACGTTGAATAAGGCTCCAGTTAGCCCAAATTTGCAAAAAAAATCCTCTTTAAAACTGCTGCCCCTCCAAGATTCCTTTAGACAATATCTCACCATGCTATAAATATCCAAATTTCACAACTATCATCCTTGTAAATGCCATCTAAGTCACTCAATCATGTAACCCTCATTTTACCTAGATTATAAGGGGGTTAATTGAAAGTATGCATTTCCACACTTATCTCACTCAAACATGTTTATAAAAGTCTGCATATGCTTAATACACCTTTAGAAATTGCTGCCCCAATAGATTTCAATCACTAACACCCTTAAACCTCCCAATTTCACTCAAAAACCACACTTTTCACATCTAGGGCATCATACCCAAACTTCGATTGACCTCCCCTGCTCTCCCAAACCCTTCTAACATCTAATTCCTACCTAATTGGGCCATGAGCAAACAAATTCCAACTATTTTCCAATGAACTACAACAAGATGATTCTTGAACTTCCATCATTTGACAATAAGTTGCAATTTTGACAAGCAGTGTAAAGTTGCAAAGTGGTGCAACTTTCATTTTGCAACTCATAGGACCAAACAGACTATTCCAACACGTCTGGATGGGTATGTTTATGCTAGGGATGGTCCTCTTTTGCACCCATATACGTTGAATCACTCTAAGCTACATTGGATCGACAATTTCCCTTAAGAGTCCAAAGTGCTAAAAGGCAGCAATCTTTGAATCTTTATTTATCGAAAACCATGACACCTACAAAATCTCTATCTAAGGCTATGGGATCATGTTGGGACCCTCTACAATTACCTCTCAATTTTTTCTATCTCAGAGGTTTTTTCCAGCGATGACGAGTTTTTAGTTGAGAAAAAAGTTGTCAAATGCAAGCAATGTAAGGTTGCAAAGTGGTGCAACTTTCATTTTGCAACTTGTAGGACTAAACAGACTATTCCAACACGTCCAGATGGGTATCTTTATGCTAGGTATGGTCCTCTTTTGCACCCAAATTCACCAAATCACTTTGAGCTACATTGGACCAACGATTTCCCTTAAGAGTCCAAAGTGTTAAAAGACAACAATATTTGAATCTTTATTACTTTGAAACCGTGATGCCTACAAACTCTCCATCTAAGGCTATGGGATCATTTTGATACCCTCTATAATAACCTCTCTCGGTTTTTGCTATCTCGGAGGTGTTTTCCTACTGTGATAAGTTTTCAATTGAGGAAAAAGTTGTCAGATGCAAGCAGTGTAAAGTTGCAAAGTGGTGCAACTTTCGTTTTGTAGCTCATGGGATGAAACAATCTATTCCAACACATTCATATGGATATTTTTACGCTAGGAATGGTCCTCTTTTGCTCCCAAATACGTTGAATCACTCTGAGCTACATTGGACCGATGATTTCCCTTAAGAGTCCAAAGTGCTAAAAGACAACAATCTTTGAAGGGCTATTTCTTAGAAACTGTGATGCCTATAGACTCTTTTTCTGAGGCTATGGGATTATGTTGAGACCCTCTACAATAACCTCTCTCGGTTTTTTCTATCTCGGAGGTGTTTTCCTGCAATGACAAGTTTTTAGTTGAGAAAAAAGTTATCATATGCAAGTAGTGTAAAGTTGAAAATTGGTGCAACTTTCATTCTGCAACTCGTAGGACCAAAAGGACTATTCCAAAACGTTTAAATGGGTACGTTTACGCTAGGTATGGTCTAATTTTGCACCCAAATATGCCGAATCACTCTGAGCTACATTGGACCGATGATTTCTTTTAAGAGTCCAAAGTGCTAAAAGACAACAATATTTGAATCTCTATTTTTTGAAAATAATGATGCCTACAAACTCTTCGTCTAAGGAAATTGGATTGCGTTGAGACCCTCTACAATAACCTCTCTCAGTTTTTGCTATCTCAGAGGAATTTTCCCACGGTGACGAGTTTTTAGTTGAGAAAAAAGTTGTCACATGCAAGTAGTGTAATGTTGCAAAGTGGTTCAACTTTCATTCTGCAACTCATAGAACAAAATGAAATGTTCCAACACATCCATATGGGTATGTTTACACTAGGGATGGTCATCTTTTGTACCCAAATACGCTAAATCACTCTGAGCTACATTGGACTGGCGATTTCCCTTAAGAGTCCAAAGTGCTAAAAGGTAGCAATCTTTGAATCTCTTTTTCTCAAAAAATGTGACACCTACAGACCTTCGTCTGAGGCTATGGGATTATCTTGAGACCCTACACAATAACCTCTATTATTTTTTTCTATCTCGAAGGCATTTTCCTGTAGTAACAAGTTTTTAGTTGAGGAAAAAATTATCAAATGCAAGCAGTGTAATGTTGCAAAGTGGTGCAACTTTTGTTATGCAACTCGTAGGACCAAACATATTGTTCCAACACATCTAGATGGGTATGTTTATGCTAGGGATGGTCCTCTTTTACACTTAAATATGTTGAATCACTCTGAGCTACATTGGACCAACGATTTCCCTTAAAAGTCCAAAGTGCTAAAAGACAACAATCTTTGAATCTTTATTTCTTGGAAACCGTGATGCTTATTGACTTCTCCATCTAAGGTTGTCAGATTGTGTTGAGACTCTCTACAATAACCTCTCTCAGTTTTTGCTATCTTAGACATTTTCTCGCGGTGACGATTTTTCAGTTGAAGAAAAAGTTATCAAATGCAAGCATTTTAATGTTACAAAGTGGTGCAACTTTCATTCTGCAACTCGTAGGACCAAATAGATTGTTCCAACACGTCTGAATGGGTACGTTTACAGTAGGGATGGTCCTCTTTTGTACCAAAATATGCCGAATCACTCCGAGCTACATTGGATCGACGATTTTCCTTAAGAGTCCAAAGTCCTAAAATACAACAATCTTTGAAGGGCTATTTCTCAGAAACCGTGATTCCTACAGACTCTCCATCTGAGGCTATGGGATAATGTGGGGTTCCTCTACAACAACCTCTCTCCATTTTTTCTATCTCGGATGCATTTTCCCCCGATGATGAGTTTTCAATTGATGGAAAAAGGGTTAGATGGATGTGATGTAAAGATGCAAAGGGGTTTATGGTTTGTTTTGTTCCTTGTCAATTGATCTGTAAACGGATCTAGACTATATTGCAGAATTGAATGCTTATTTATTTACAATGATTATTCCAAGTTAATTAGAATAAAATTAACTCATGGAAATAATTACAATAATTAAAATGACAAGGTGATAACAACAGAGTGAAAGAAAGTGAGAGAAAGAAAGAGAGAGATGCAAACAACGTTTGATTACGGAGTTCGCCACAAACGTGACTACGTCTCCGGGTCCGCTCCAATGGAGTGAGACCGATCCAATTAATCTCCAGAAAAAGATTACAAAAGGTCTTCCACATGTTACAAGATTTATGTCTCCTTGGACGATAATGAATTACAAAGAAATCCTTCAACAAATGCAACAAGCTTAACTAAGCTTCAAATGCATAAGGATCAAATTCATTATCATTTGGAAATATTCTCACAACTCTCTCAAAAATTCACTTCCAGCAATTAGCCAAAAAATTCTTCAAAAATTACTTAATCTCACACCCCCCATTCTACCCTTTTTATACAAAAAAATTACTCAAATTGGTTCATAACCAATTGATTTTCAAAACCTCCCAATATCGCCTTTACATAGAAAATATTATTTAAAAATCCCCCTTATTTACATATAGGGAAAATTCTTCAAAAATTACTTAATCTCACACCCCCCCATTCTACCCTTTTTATACAAAAAAATTACTCAAATTGGTTCATAACCAATTGATTTTCAAAACCTCCCAATATCCCCTTTACATAGAAAATATTATTTAAAAATCCCCCCTTATTTACATAGGGATATCCTCCCGTTAAAATAATCCATCCAATTTTACATAAAATCTTCACGAATGGCCTCTTGTAATTTTATTCCATAATCCGTTTAGGATTTATTAGGAGATATGAATAATTCACCTTTGAATATAAATGGGCTTGATTTTGTTAAGGATTTAATCCTTAATTATAGGGGGTGAATTGGTTGGAAATTTGTTTTTTTCTTTAAAAATAATGTTTAAGTTCCCCTTAAAAAGGGGATCTCCCAACCACATGTATTTTTAAATATTAAAGAGGTTTTATCCCATTTAAATAGGGGTAAATTTGTTTTGTTTTAAATTAAGACCCCACCTACTTTTTCTCACGTAGGCCTTAAATTAAGGCTTTTAAATGGGAGGAGTGGTAGGCTTTTATATTTTATATTTTTATTTTTTGAATAAAGCCATGTCCAACAAATTTCTGCCACATGTAACTTCAGGAAGCCACCATGTGTCACCTCACGATTCATCCATGTCAGCATGATGATGTCATGCTTACATCATCATTGTACTTTCAAGTCAACCTAGTCAACCACAAGCTTTGACCTTCCATATCTCGCACATACGAGCTCCGATTTGCACAAAACAAACACCGTCGGAAAGCACTTGGCGAGCTCTTCGCATTGACATCAATTTTTACCACTTTTGGTGACATCAAATTTTGACCTTTTTTCTTGCCCTGGGCCCTAAGTTGACCAGTTGTTGACTGAACTTTGACCAGCAATAACTTGGGCTTCGTAGCTCTATTTGAATCCATTCAAGTTGTGTTGGAATCAGGACATCGATCTCTTTCTGATGGTGCTAAAATCTGGAGATTTGGAGACACTTCAATTTTCACTAAAAATATCCACCGGATCAGGCCTCCCCACTAAAGACCTTTTGGACCTCCAAAAGTGGCATTTAATCTGACATTAAGTGAGGACTTGGCCTCCCCACTTGTCCTGTATCCTCTGTACATTTGAATACCTGGCTCACAAGCACAACGAAGACTGCAACAATATTGTTGAACATAAAAATTATTCTATCACTTCCATAAGCTTCTACATCAAATGTCATAGCCACTAACCAACAAAAAATGACTAGCATCAAGCTGAACAATAATGCGGAAATGAAAGAGAATAAATCAACAACATATCGATCCTTCACAATAGAAACATTTTTACCCAAGGATTCATCAATGCTTTCAATCATCATTTTCTCATGCTGTACTATGGGTGCATCCTGCAACATCTGACCCTAGTTAGCTACTCCAAGTTCAAGTTTAGAAACACCTGTACTGACAGACATAAGAGTTAACTCTTTACTTGCATTAATTACCCTCTTTAACTGCCCTGTGTTTGCAAAAGAATGATCAATCTTAATCTTGTGAGAATGTACAATATACTGAATGCCATCTTTAAACAAGTGATAATGATTTTGTTCCCTGTAGAATATAGCTTTCCTATCATATAAGTAAGGGCTACCAAGCACTATCCCACAGATATCCAGTGGAACCACATCAAATTGTACTTCATCCACAAACTTACTAGTGATTGCGAATCTCAAGGTACATTGTCTTGTTACTTGCAACTTATCATTTTCACAAATCCAGCCTAGTGGATAAGGTTTCTTATGATGTGTAGTTTTTAATCCCAAGTTCTTTACAATACTTTCTGAAATTAAGTTCACTTGAGAACCACTATCTATGAGTGCATCAATTTTATTATTCTTAGCAACAACCCTTAAATGAAACAGCTCATTCCTTTTCACATCTTCAGAGAAATCATTAACTGTAGAAGTAGAAGCACAACTAGCAATAAAAACACCAGAAATAGGAGCTTTACCTTTTAGACCCATAGCTGTTATCTTAGTCTCATCATCAGATTCAGAACCAAGATCCATAACAACATTCGTGGCTTTCTCCTTACCCTTTTGTTTCTGATTCTGTCTTTGAGCCCACTTAGGCTTCAGTTCAGGATGCAACTTCCAACAATGTTCTTCATCATGACCCTTCTTGTCACAATGAGAGCAAGAAAGCTTATCATCCTTCTTGACTGTAGCCGCCTTCTTTCCTTTCCCTATCTCTACAACCTTAGAATATTTCTTTACATCATTATCAAACTTATCAATAAAAGATCCTTTACCCCTTGACTCTAAGTGTGTAGCTTGAATAGACACTTCATCCAAATTACAAGGGTTCAAAACCAAAATGGAATGTCTGAGATATGGGTGAAGACCTCCTATGTACTTTAACAAAGTGTCCTGGGTGTACAAAGGACATTCAAAGCAATAGCCCTTTTCCTAAATTCATGGGTGTACTCTTGGACAGTTTGACCTTTCCCTTGCCTAAACATTTTCCAGTCCATCATTAACTGTTGCATATGTCCTAAGAGATAAAATTGCTTCTTAAGAGCATTAACAAACTCTGCCCAAGTTAAACTGACTCTACCATGTTGTGAAATTTCTGCCTTAGTCTTACTCTCCCACCAGGTTAAGGTTGTTCCTCCTAAAAGAAGAGTAGCTAATTGGATCCTATCAACATCATCTAACAGGTTTTGGACTCTACAATATACTTCAACTTGCTGAATCCAATCATCCAATTTTTCAGCATTTAGTTCACCACAATACTTTGGTAAATCAAATTTTACATCCAACTTAATTTTAGGCTTATACCCACTCTTGAAAGGATTTAAAGAAGTAGAATGAGGAGAAGATGGAGAAGAAGGACAAGAGGGAGGAGAAGAAGAAGAGGGTGGATCTGGTTGCTTGTCACCATCTCCAAGATGTTTCCCTTTCTTGTCTTTGCAATCTTCTTGCTTTGACGAACCTTCTTCACGTTCTTTCCGCTCTTGTCTCTCTTGAAAAATAATGTCCACCTTAGCCTTCATCTCGAGGAATGCTCTTCAAAATTCCTGCTCACTAATCTCATCAGGAACCTCCATTCCAGAAACAGACATCTTCAGAAATGTTCTTCACTTCCCGATCTTAGGATCAAATTCTTCGAGCTTGCCTTCACCCTTCTGAATCCTGGATCTCGTTAGCATTCAAGAAAAAAAACAATTGCAATAATAGTCAACTGAGCTCTGATACCAACTTGATCTATAAACGGATCTAGACTATATTGCAGAATTGAATGCTTATTTATTTACAATGATTATTCCAAGTTAATTAGAATAAAATTAACTCATGGAAATAATTACAATAATTAAAATGACAAGGTGATAACAACAGAATGAAAGAAAGTGAGAGAAAGAAAGAGAGAGATGCAAACAACGTTTGATTACGGAGTTCGCCACAAACGTGACTATGTCTCCAGGTCCGCTCCAATGGAGTGAGACCGATCCGATTAATCTCCAGAAAAATATTACAAAAGGTCTTCCACCTGTTACAAAAATTTTGTCTCCTTGGACGATAATGAATTACAAAGAAATCCTTCAACAAATGCAACAAGCTTAACTAAGCTTCAAATGCATAAGGATCAAATTCATTATCACTTGGAAATATTCTCACAACTCTCTCA
>VDFB02051541.1:0-10485 GCA_007258455.2 Sequoia sempervirens | reverse complement strand
CCTCAAATACTATCAATATACTTATCTAAATTGTAGAGGTACAAAAATAAAAATACAATAATATGTTATGGATGGATTTGTGGATATGTTTGTATACACACACACATACATATATATGTATATATATGTGTGTGTACATGTATACACACATATACACATAGTCAACCATAATATATGTGAAGTACATTGCTGCAATATATACATTTCTTGAGTGTCTATATGTGCATATATATGTATACACATATATATTTGTATATATATACACACACAAGTGGCCATAATGTAGTTGCAAGAAACCTTCAAGAGTCAAGCATATCATAACTTGTTCCAAAAGCTAGTTATAGAAAAAATATGAAAGTAAATTCAAAAAAAAAAATTGCAATGGATAGATATTGCCCTTGTGAGGTTGGAACACAACCTCACCTTAACAAAAGTTAATTTTTTCCTTTTGGCAATGGAGGTGTTGAAAAAAATAGAAACTATGAGATATGAGTCACCACCACTCATCCATAGCCTCACCATTGTTAGCATCGAAGCTAACCAACACTAGTCCTATAAGAAACAAATTAATGTGTAGAATGATAGCATGAATGGCATAGCCATGAATCTAAAGCAAGACATACCAAATGAAATGAATTCCAAAGTGGTAGGGAAAAGGTTGATAGTGGATAAATGTTGGGTATTTAATGCACAATAAATGGGAGTTAAGTGATCCAGTATTGGCATAGTGGGAAACCATGAAGCATGTAACAAGTGTCCATCATCGATCAATGCCAATTTTGAGCTTAAAAAATGTGGATTTCCAAAAATGATTTTAAAACATTGGAAAACGTGTGCAAATTTATCTTGTAATGATTTTTTTGGGTTGATTGATGGACTCTTGTGGATTTGAAAAAAAAATTGATGTGGACCCTACTGACATGGACCCCTCACACAACATAGCTTGACCCATCACCAGTCCCTCTCCCTTATAGTCTCTCCTACCTTTGGATTCCATTAGAATGGTTCTATCACGCTATAGTGCTAAGGAATTCGTGGAATAAATTTACATCATCATAAAATATAGTGGAAGACAAGTGTAATCCACTACATAAAGAAGAAATGAAATGAAGGAATTTTAATAACATCCACGAGACCATGTGGTGTAAGGGACCAAGGAAAACACAAATTAACAAGTTCTCAATTTTCTTTGATGTCGGCGCTTCTTTTATGAATCTTGATTAGAGAGCTTTCCATTTTGTGAAGTCTAGCCTCCTAAAATAGCTCATTCAAACTATCCACCTTAATAATGTTTTTGAAATGAATATAGATATGCTCATATGCATCACACTCAAGGATGAAGTGTCGCTCAGTTTCAACCACCCCTTTGTTGTAGAAAATGAAAATTATTTTCTCAAATTCTTCCTTGAGGGCCACCAACCTACCTATATCACACTAGAGACATGATGGGAGCCTGTCCTCAACTGTACAACTAAAATTTTAGTCTTTCCTTTAACTACAGTTCTCAGGTAAGCCTTTTCATCATGCTCCCACTTGGGGTTGAATTCTTTGACATAGTGCACTTTTTTACAAACAATTTGATTTATCTACATGACAGTTCTAAACTTTTCTATCACAAACCTTTTTATCCCTTTGGTATTGTTGAGGCATTCATGCAATTTAATGTCCCACTTGCTCAAGTACTTGTTGCTCTGCTTCATCCAAGTCTTTTTCCTACATTTTAGCTCTTCCTTAAAAACCAACTTGGGCCAACAATGCTTATCCATGTTGTCAACCTTTTTTAAATATTTTAGCAAACAAATTATTATTGATGCTTCTATTCAAAACATACCTGCTTTAGCCAGGAGGATCTGATAGGGTATTATTGATTTGAATTTGATGCGGGAGCATCTAGGTTTGGTGCAATCAACATCACCAAAAATAAATTATTGTTCTAGAAATTCAATATGGTTTCATGGGAAACACTCTTACAAGCAGGTTGATTTGTAAATCCACATTTTTGCTTCATTTTCATTCTATGAAAAGGTGAAAAATGTATTTTATTCTCTAATTTGAAAATGCTCTAATGGAAAATGAATAAAAGTCTATTTCTTTGCAAAATGTGATTCTATTTAATAAATTTGAGAATATGAAAGGATGCGCAACATTATCTTGATAAGAGGTTGATTAAAATGATCTGTTGGTAATGTTTCATCTTTCAAATTTAATGGAGGAACTTATTTTAAAAGCATTGTATGATAAAAAAAAAGGGTGTATTGGGGGAAATGGGTAGATTGGGCAGTGTGGGGAAAATAAGCCACACCAAGAGGGTGGAATTCCTGCACTACCAGAAGAAAGTAGATTGGAGTTGAAAATCCCAATCAGTTAGTTTGATAGGAGGCACCACATAGAAGGGAAAAAAGTGGAGAGAAACTAGAATTGGAGAATTATAAAGTTCACAAAGATACCTAATATAGGTTTTGCCTCAATCAAATTTAAGTGCAAGTCGATGGAAATCATACCAAAGGCCGAGATATGTAAAGGAAATGAATTATATGCTTGAGATCTTTATATGGAGAAGACATGCTGCATAGTTTAGAAGCAAATATTGAGGAAATTTAAGATGCTCATAAGATTTTTGTATAGGCCGATGAAGAATGAACATCAAGGAAGATAAAGTGAATGAATTTCAATTGAGATAATGGCAGTAGTTGAACATGTAATCTTTATATGTTGATGGGGATAAGGAAGAGAGTGGCGTGAATAAAAGAAGACAAGCGTCAATGAGATTGGGTAGGAGAGGCACATATAAATCTAAGAAGGAAGTATGAGATATTCGATCAACTAGAAGTCAAAGAGCCTACTGAAGAAGGATGAAAGCAATTATTATAGTTTTCTTTTGGAAAAAAAACCACACCCCAAAATAGGGTCAAGTAGAGTACAGACATGGAAGATGAATCAAAGAAGGTACATGTCAGAAGCAACTGAGTAAAATTTTATACCAGATCAACAAGAAGGTAAGTTAGAATTTGGTTAGAATCAAGAGGCCGGTGTGTTTCCTGATGAATGTAACATGATTTTCATGAAATTGAAAATAAAGATACTTTTTTTTTTCAAATATGAGTTTATTTCTAAATGTAATTGTAATCTAATTCAATTCGACACAAGTAATTGTCGATTTGTGAGTTCATCGATTTCTTAGTCCTTTGCAATCTGTATTTTTGGGATTTGAGTTGAGTTTGAGTTTTCTCTACAACAGACTTTGAGGCTACTAATAATTAAATGTTTTTAGTTTCTTTTGCATTTGCTGCCACTTGTGGGTTGACATGCTATTCCCCCAAACCTCACAACCATAAAGGACAACTAGCATGACCAAAAGGCCAAAAAGGATTTTCTTGGTTTTCTAATCCCATAACTCCACTTTCCTACACCTATTTTTGAGCAGGAAATAAGCTCTCCACCCATCATGTATCATTTTTTCCTTGTAGGTCACCCAGCTAAGCCTATCGTGAAAATAAATATAGGTCCAAGTACTTGTACTCTTCCACTATCTCCAACGAATTCCCCTCAAAGAAAAAATTAAACTACTACTTCTTCCTTTTCAAAGAAAAAATCATGACTTTGGTCTTACTTGTGTTCACCTGCATCCCAACCTCCTAGAAAAAAAGTTCAAGAGCCTTCAAATGCTCTCTCAATCCCTGTGAATTTCTTGTTGTAAGAATAAGATCATCCACATATAACAGTAGCTTCACCACATATTCTGTCAGTTTGATCCCCTCTCCGTTAGAATTGGCTATGTGCAGGATCATGATGGGCCAAAAAGTGGCAATATGATGGGTATTTGTAGGGTATGTGGCTGATGATTTTTTTCTTAACAAAAATTGATGAAACGAAAATGGTTTTTAAAGGAGATTCTCAGCTTTCAACCAATATAAATTATTCTTTACTTTGAATTTGATAAATAATTATTATTCATTTTCTATTTGAATTATGACTAAAGTCCTGATTGATAGGCTAATTGAAAAACATCTATAGCTTTCAAATGGTATCACATTTTTTGAATTTGAAACATGTGTCACATTCTATGCTTCGTATACTATAGGATTAAAAAAATAATAATAATTTAATGAAATTTTGGCCAAGTTAAGGTGGTCAGATGTACGAGTTTATATATTTTTAAAAAATTGTAATAAAAAATTCATAATTAATTTACTTGGAAAAATTTACAAAAAAATATGCATCACATCGGGACATGATTCCTCTACTTATATATAAAATATTATAAAAAAATACCATCATTTTATTGTGGTTAGGGTGGTCAGACAGAGACCTACTTCTTCTTTTTTCCCTAAAATTTAAGTACTATTGCATTGAAATTTTAAATTTTCATCAAATAGATTTATTTAAAAAAAATAAACCTAGTATTTTAGAAACTACATTCAATTTTCTACAAATTCTATTCTTACATATTTTTGAAATAATATAGATAACTTATTCAAATTGTTACTTCATGTTTCCTAACTCTGATTTTTCAAAAAAATTCACCACTTAAGGGCCTATTTTTTCCATCATGATCCTGCACATACCAAATTGATTAACCATTCTTTAAGCTTATCAATGCATAAACCAAACAAAGTGGGTTAAAGAGGATAACCCTTCTTAACCCCAATGTCACTATCAAAGCACTCAAACATACCCTCTTTAGTTCTGATTTTTGCTCTAACCTACTCATATAGCTTATGAACTACCGCCCTATACAAAGCTCATCCATTATAGCTTTTTGAAATTCATGAAGCAACAACAGGCCTTATCACATTGGGTGCCCCAAATATTTTCAATGAGGTTTCGAAGAGTGATACATGATGAGTAGTGGAGTGCTTTGGTCTAAAGAAAGCCTACCCCTTTTCTCTTCTTCCCTCTTTTTATGTCCACCTAATGATTCTGCATTCTAACATTCTCCCAAAAATCTTTCTAAGCAGAGGATTGATGATAATTGTACTATAATTGGAGGGGTTATTGATTTCGCCACTTTTGTAAAGTGGGATAACCTCCCTAGTAGTCCATTCAGATAGGAAATTTCCTTGGTTGATGTTGTTAAAGATCCCCTTGATGTGTGGAGTAAGTAAGTCAACTCCCCACTTTAAAAATTCTTCCTATAGCCCATCAATGTCTTTGGCCTTGCCACTTGCCAACTTATTTATGCCTTCTTTGATATCTTCCACTATAAAGAGTTACACTAAGGTGTTAATTATTGGAGGACTAATTTTCTTATGAGTTCTCTCATAAAATTTCTTTGCATAATCTTTTTTTTTTTTTAGACTGCAGGAATCGGGTAGCATGACCCCCTATAAACAAAGCAATGCTACCTGTAAACTCTTTTAACGGGACTGAAGGAGTACTGGCGCTGACACACCCTTCTGCACACGGGTGGGGAGACAGACCTCAAGGACCAACCTCCTGCAATGGGTGAAAGATTTAGCTAACTCCAGCTAGAGCCCCAAACCCCGCTTTGTATTAATCTAAATCCAATCGGGTAATTCATGTAATATTTTTTTCTATTTGTTTTCTCTTTTTCTAAAGCTCCCTCCAAAAGCCTTTGAGGTTATGTTTCCCCAAAGAGATTAATTATTTTCTTCTTGAAGCCATGTAGCTTTATTTCTTAGAGTCTAACAATTGTTTATAACTTTTCTTGATTTCTTTGTTTGGCTTATTCTCTTTAAGTATTCTTTTAGCATCCTTACAATCTTTTTCAGGGAAAACTTTAGTGTGAATCTTTGTCAATTGGTGAATTCTAGGAATTGACCAAATCGAAATTGGAATATTTCTCACACTCAACAGGGTGTCTAAATCGCTCGGATTTTAAGAACTATAGGTCCAATGCATGTCCATTCGCCAATGTTTTTTTTATGAGGAATATTTAAGCAAAAAAAATGTATTGTCAAACTATGTGTTTCAATTGGAATGACTAATATTTTCACCTAGAATCACAAAATCATTTAATAAAACACCTACATATTCGCCAATACTAGTAAAACAACATTGTATCAAGACCCGTTTCGCCAATTAAAAGTTACAAATAGTTTATTGTGAAGACCCATTTCGCGAATTAAAATTTATAAATAGTTGCTCATGAGGACCTATTTCACCAATAACACTAAAAAATAATTACATTTGAGGACACATTTCGCCTTGAAAATTACAACGTATCAT
Source organism: Sequoia sempervirens (assembly GCA_007258455.2). Classification (NCBI taxonomy): domain Eukaryota; kingdom Viridiplantae; phylum Streptophyta; class Pinopsida; order Cupressales; family Cupressaceae; genus Sequoia; species Sequoia sempervirens. The sequence continues at coordinate 4,296 of VDFB02051541.1, read as the reverse complement.
TGTATAAGCACACTAGATTCACCAAAATTTTAATATACCATTTAAAAATCTTGCGAAATTCAACAAATATGGAATCATGGATTGATATAAATACAATCAAAAGTGTCATTTATTCTTACACATTTTGTTTGGTTCTGATGTTCTACTTCTTGATTCGAAAGTCAATGAAAGTCGGAAATGTAGACTTAATAGGTGAGTGATCATTTCTTCATAATGTTATTAGTTATAATAATAAGTTTTCTTTATCTCTTTTCCATTCTTGCTTCAACAAACTGAACCTTAGAACCAAACCCTAAAGTTTCAAAGTTTTTGAAACCTCTGAGCCATCGAGTAGAAAGATGACCAAGAAAGACTTGCAACTCAACAAAGTGAACCATCAACCAAGTCAGGGAATCGTGAAGTTAGGAAAATTTAGAACTCTGTGACAAGTTTATAAAACACTGAGGACTAGTGACTAAGTTTAGGAAAAGTCAATTTTTTTATATTTTATTCCATGGTATTGAATTTGATATGTGATTCTACATAATTTTTAAAGAACAACACTTATCGTGCACTAATAAATTCATATTGCATTTCCATTCACACAATCTTTGATAAATAACTAAAAGGAATATTATTAATCCATTCCTTAAACATAAATAAATACAATCGAAAGTGTCATTTATTCTTACACATTTTGTTTGGTTCTAAGGAGTGATGTTCTACTTCTCGATTTAGAAGTCAGAAAAGCTGAAAATGTAGACTTAAAGGTGAGTGATCATTTCTTCATAGTGTTATTAGTTATAGTTGTTAGATCACCAAATTTGCACCCTGTTTGCTAAGCTTTTTTTTTAATTGCACTCAATAGATTTGGACTAACATGGGACTACTTTCATGTTGTGGGTGACTTGTTTGAAAGCAGAACTCCAGATTATGGGTTGGCTTCCCCTTTTGATGGTGTCACCTAAACTATTCTTTTCTGGGAAAAGGGGAAAGAGAAGCATGCAAAGAAAACTAACCCCTATGGCGATGCACCTAATGATATTTCTCAGACTTGAACAACTTCTTCTACACACAAGGATGGCCAATAACCCAATAGTGGTTTAAACAACTCAAAAATCCATATGCCTTTGCATCAGTATTTCATAACAAGGCTGAACATGTCAAGGACAACATCTAGAAGGAAGAAAAATACATCTTCACAACTTAGACTCTACCCTAACTAACTCAACACATGTTATGACCTGCAAATTCATATTAACTACATAAAGGAAAAGAAAAATAGGAAAAAACCAAAGTGAAAACAAATTTTCCATAAGATTTCATCAACTATTTATAAGGCTTTCACAATAAAAATAATAATGAGAAGGTAAAATTATATATTAATGTATTCATCAAAAGGTGTTACACTGCTGCATAAGTCTGCAAATTTGGGTTACAATGTTGTCCTCTGGCTAGAAAAGGCTCCCAAAAGCCACAATGCTTGCAAGAAGAAAGAAAAGAACTAGCCAAAACTCAAGTATGAAGATACTTAAGCCAAAACTCAAACCAATAGCCCACACAAGTCCTTCTAGAAACCCTAGGTCGGATGAAACACAAAGGCCAAAATAGAAGCTTCCAAAATCACTCCAAAAGTCCTCCAAATGCAGAGAAAACATGCCAAGTCCAAAGTCACACTAAAGGTGTGACATAATAGCCTCCAAAACAGCCAAATACATCCTCCCACACTTTCTCCATGTTGACAAGCCATCACCAAATCTAAACCCACACACAAGTCATGTAATATGTGTGTTTTGAATCACAAGACTCAAAAAGCATTGCAGATAATGACTTTAATTAAGTGATTTATAAAGCATCACTTAACCAAGTCATTTTACATTCAAAGTACAAAATAAGGGGCCCACCATCCTCCTATGCTACATTTGTATTAAAAGGCACAATAAAAGTGATTTTCAAATCACTTACAAGATATCTTTAAATATGAAATAAAATGTAACACATAATGTCATGGCTAAAAGGTTTTCAAAAGTCTCCAAGGCATTGACCACCAACTCACCACATCCTAAATTTCACTTACACATGTCATATACATTTCTTTGCAAAGGAATTATAGCACTTGGCCAATATGGCTGACCTCCAAGTCACTTGGAAAAACATATTCTAAATCACATGGCATTAAAGCATCATGATTAAAAGCATTTTCCAAGTAATGACCTGATCTCGCACACCCATGTTGCCTGGAAGTTCACCCAAGCAACACGGGAAAATGCCAATGTTTCCTTAACAATGGGAAAAGAACTCAAGGCAAGAATGCCTAAGTTTATAAGCATGATTTTTTGGCCCTTATTTTATTTACCATGTGTTTGATTTTTAAAATAAGGGATCAAAAATCCCATCGATATCCAAACAGGGGTCAAACCCTAATTATTAAAACACCAAAACAAAGAGGAAAGCTCATCATTTTTTTGAACCATCATGAAGAATTTACTCAACCGCCAACATAGGGTTTCCAATGGCTTCCAATGGCAGAATTTGAAAGCAAACTGAGCCATCTTCCATAGATTTTCACAAGGTAAGCTTCTAGAAAGTATCTTTCTGCTCATTTCTTGAAGAGGAGAATCTATTTCTAGCTCGAATGTTGAAATATAATGCACATTTTGTTGCTCATATTTTTCTCTATTGTTCCCATGAACCCTCTTTGCATTCGTTCTTCATCTTTTCATTTCTTTATATGTGTTTTATTGGGTTTTAAAACCCTAGATGGTCGCGACTGTGTTTATGAAATGAGCACTTCTTTCATGTTGCATTATGTAGAAAAAAAAAAGAGGACCCTTGTTTCTTTTTCCGTGAAAATCATCTCTATTGCAGATAATAATATGAATGAGACTTCATAGTGCGAACACGAGCTAGTTTTGTCACCTTTCCTCAAGAAAATGTTGTCCTATAAAGAAGAAACAATTTGCAAAAATGATTCAATTCCATTGCACAGTATGCCTAGGAGTCAAAACCTCCATGCACCATTGTTTCCACTCTTTCATGGACACCCCTTTAAACATGCCCACAACTTTGGCATTTTTCATGTTCACTTAAAAAAAAACATGGGTACCCTTGTGTTGGTTTTTCGATGCCATAGAAGAGCATCCAACATTGTCATAATCTTTTTACTGTGGTAGAATCATGCAAGATTATAATATGAATGGAATTACTATAGTACAAGTATAATTAGAAGGCTTCATGAGCACTGCATTTTCTCTTGTCTCACTATCCAAGCCACATATTAGTGTGGCAAGCTCATCATCGGATTCTACATACTACACAATCATCTCTTACTTTTCCAGTTGCTTTCCTAGGATTTTAGCTTTGTTTAGCTCTTCCTTTACTACAAGGTATTCAGACTAGGCTTCTCACTGCCCAGGCTACCGTTCTAGGCTGTCCCTTATTGAAGTTTCTTCCACTAAATGACTTTCCACTTGATACCTAGGAGACTGTTCCCTCTTTAGTGAATTGTGCTTTTGGATCGAGCATGTCAAAGACCCTCATGGATTGAAGAAACTAAATTGTTCCAGGTTGGTGTCCAAATTGACATCCCCTTACACATATTCTTGTTGTGGTTTTTAACACTTGCAATACCATTGTTCTTTACATTCATGAAGTGGATACTTTCTTTTAGAAGGATTACAATCATGTTGCTCTGTCTCTTATGGAATCTCCTCTTGATTGCTAGTGCTCTTCTTACTATAGTGCTTAATATGTGCATTAAGAAACAATGTCTTCCTTTATCACCATTATGTAATGATTTCTTGTTGTGGCATGGTGGCTATTATTTGAATTGACTGCCTTCTTTTCAACTTGACTATGATTTGATGTTCTTGTCCTTAAGTGGCTGTCATACTTTCTTATGACTCACAGTTCCTTAAATTTGCTCATAATTTTGTAAAAACTCTCATAAGACAGTGAGATGTCTCTTTATTTTTGGAAAACCTTGCTTGGTGCCACTGCCCCTTGCCAGTCACATAGTTCATTTCCTTGTCAAGATATATTGTATCCATCACAAGTAGGACATAGTGGGATTGATGAAACATTAGTTTTCATATTCATATGCACACTCAAGGGATCCATGAATATTAAGCAAATGAATTTTTTGTAAAGAATAGTGTATGTATCTGGAGATAATCATGACATAATAATGAAAACCTACAAGTGACTATTCCTTTTGAGTTCACTATCTAATGATTGAGTTTCTCTCATTCGTGTGCTCTTTTGATGGTTTTGTTTCTCTTGATTTTCCCAAGGTTGTCTTTGTCCATGAAGTCTCCA
>VDFB02051540.1:0-15128 GCA_007258455.2 Sequoia sempervirens | reverse complement strand
TCTTAGCTTTTAGGGGTCCATCGTTGTTCATTTGTTGCTCATTTTGTTGTTCATTTTGGAGAGCTCTTTGTTGTATTATTTTCTATGAGAGTTTTGTGAGAGTTTGAGAGTATTTCTTTGAGATTTTGAGAGCAATATCATTGTGATATTGAGAGCATAGATTATTGGATTAGATTGGAGATAAGTTGCATTTAGAAGATGCAACAAGCAGAGTCTTTGGCATTGAGCAAAGAGTTACAAATTCTTTGTGGAAGTTATATTTTCCAGTAAAGCTTAGTTATTCTTATCCATTACTCTTTTTTATTTTGAAACTATGTTTTGTCATTGTTTGCAAGTGCTTGTGCAAATTGTTGTTTTTTATTATAGTTTTGGAATAGAGCTTGTGCTTATAGCTAGAATGAATATAAGATGGTTGAGGAATCTTAGTAGTATGATATATGTATATAGCTATTATGATTGTCATGTGTGTATGACATATCTATGAAATTATCTAGAAGGTATTATGATGATACCTTTAATATATAGTATGTTACATATATGTTTGCATAAATTAAGATGTTAGTAATGCAAAGGGATGAATTTCATGTTAGAAGTATCATGTCATCATTGTTAGAACTTGATGTCATGTATACCTATGATGGTAGTTAACCATGAGTGGAGAATCTATATTCTCAAACACTCGTATTTCCTTAAAATTAGGAAGATAATTTATTCCCTAAGGTTAGGGTATATACTTGAATGGGATTATATTGATATTCAACAATAGGGTTAAAAAATATATTAGAGATATATGTGTTCTAATTACCCTCTTGAATGATATTATCTTATACATGACCAAGAGTCTACACCTATTCATGGTATTCTAATCATCAAGAGGAATTTATGTCTCGAAAACCCAAAGTCGTAATACGAGGAGACTTTAAGGTGCAAAAGCACAAACTCCTCTCAAGCTGAAAATATCCTCCAAATTAGATATGAACTTAACATACATTTTAAACATGTGATTATATGTGTCATATTGAGGGAAATGATATAGGATTGGTTATGAACATACAAACATAGGAACCTTATTTAAATGATACAAAGGATAACTTGGAAAGAACCATGAGGAAATTGGAGATTAATTGAAAGGTTCTTAGTTGAATTTACTAGAGGTTGAATAGCTTATTATGTTGATTTACTATTATTAGACATTACTATGAACATGAGGTTTTATATGGAATTTAATGTCAAGGATAACTAGATTGGTATGACATCCTAGAAGGATGGAGCCATATTGGATATGACAAAAAATAGTTTGAAACCAATATAAGGAAGTAGTCTTCAAATCAAGTTAATTCTAAATTATTATATATATTGACATAGTGCCAATGCTTTAGATTGAGACTAGATGTGTCCAATCGGTGACATGGTGTCAATCAATATTATTTATTTATGAACTAGGAGAGTCGTTACTGCCATGATTAAAATAAATAACTTGAATAAGAGGTAGTTCCAATCCCAGGAATGTTACAAATGTGTAACGGGATATTCAAGAGGTTGGGATAAACCTAATTGGTCAGTTAGATCAATATAAGTGTGTCATCGCTTTTTGGAATAGAATCTTGTTATTATCTTGAGGTCAAACCTAGTTACGAGTTGTTTGAGGTCAATAGAGTTTCCAAGTCGAGCAAGGGGGTGGGTGAACATACGACTACACTTGAAGTACTGAGTGATTTAATTTATTATATATTTATATAAATATTTAGCCAAAGTAAGTATAAATACCATTGCGTATACTTTTTTGATTCACTATGAGCAAGGATTGCATAGCTAGTAGGGAGTGTCATGCATGTTAGGCAGACATCTAGTATATGGAAACACTAGTGATTTAGGACACAACACCATGCTTAGGTAGGCATTATATATTAGAGGGTTTCCATAACAAACTCTTCATTGAAGGGTAGGGCCATCTTACCGATTAGGAAGATGTGTGGGGGATTACTTAAGTCCTTGGTTAGAGGAAAATCACTTGGGTGATGATCTCCCTCATGTAGTTGGTAGCCAAGACTTGTGAAGCAGAAGGAAGATGAAGATGTATGTTCTAGTTGTGGACATCTTGACCAATATACTCTTGTACCATTAAGCACTTGAAAGCTATGTAAGCTCTTGTAAGATATGATTTGTAATTATGATCTAGAACCCATTTGAAAGATGTAAATGAAAGATGAATTCATTACTTGGGATTATGTAATGTTATATTATTCATACAATATAATTTAGAATGGGTTTATTTCAAATGTGCAAATGTGTTATTATAAAGGAAAATTTTATTTTCATATATTTGTGAACTTGATCTTTTCACATTCTGAGTTAAAACTAGGTGAAATCTATAGGGTAAACTTTGGGTATGTTATATTTTTTCTAGACTCATTAGTCTAGTACAAGCAAAAAACATCATTAGCATTTATCCAAATGCATATCTAGATTAACTTTGAATTTTAGAGGTTTTTATATCTCATCAATTAAACAACATCAACATATCACTTTTGTCCAAATATACCCAACATACCTCTCATATAGTCCATTTTGAAACAAAGCTCATTCATATCACATCAGCAACCTTCACTTACATCTATATTTTATAATTTCATCAAAGTTGTATGCCTATTATAAGGTAACAACATGAGAAACTCATGGAGTATAATCCAAGTGGATCAAATGTCACTACACCCATGTGGGTTACTGAACCAGAGTTTGGAATGCCTTGTCATTTATTCAATCCTAGTGAATACCAAACTCCACAACCACAACCTCAATATCCACCAATTATTATGGAAGACATCACAAACAAATATGAGGAATCCAAGGAATTGACCATAGATAAACTTTTAAGAATGCAACAAGATCCCTTCTTAGCTAGAACATTAGATTTCATCATTGCTTTGGATCCCAACACATACTTTCTAAAGACTTGCAAAAAACAATGCTAAGCTACCTTTAGATTACAATATTTATACACTTAGGGAACAAGCCCTCATGCATGTCATGTCATCTAATATTCCATCAAATAAGAACACCTATTGTTCAATCTATTAATGAAGCTATACCACAATATTCAATGCCAAACATATCTAGTCAACCATCTATACCATCTTATGACATGGACTCAATAGGGTCAAGCCGTTAGGTCCCATTACTTTAGAATAAAATATTCAAATTGTCGACCAGGTAGTGTTCAAGGCAATTTGCAATAGAAGAGTTCCAAAGTATCTCCCTCAGGTTCCTTAACTTTTTAAGAACAACTTTAAATTAATTCTAACTTCAAACTATTTAACTATCAAACTAAAAAGTAATCTATTCCTAAGAAAATAGAAAATGCTTGAACTGTAAACATGAGTATACTAATTTAGAAAGCATAATAACTATGTTAAACAAACATAGAATCAATTTAAACTAAGAAACTGATTATAAGAACAGAAAAGCTTATAACAATCCATAAAACATTTTCTTAACAGTCAAAATTCCAACAGTAAATAACAGAAACTATGGAAGTTGAAAAAATAACAGATACTTCAAAACTAAGATTTCATAACAGTGAATTCAAATAACTCACTACAAAATATCAGTATGACAAAAGAAAACACTTATCTACTCCCGTTGAGTGGCCAACTTGCGGGACAACACATTCATTCTCAGCTCACATCCACAGTTATTTCAGGAACACCTCTATTAACCATAGTTATCATCCATAACTCATAACTCAAAATTTCATCTAACAATCTCTTTATTTATAAACCTTGAAAAACATTCTATCAGCATAACATTGCTTTCACTGTATATCTTACTTCCAGCGACTATATCTTTTATAGAAAAATTATAACTACATGCTATATTTCAACTAGTATAGATAACCACTGAAAAATATCTAAAACAAATCTACGTGTAACTCGTCTATCTTTAATCCTATTACATAGAATTTAAGAGGCTCAAGTCGAGCCATAAAGTCTTTTATTCAAAAGATAACAGAAATAACATCTTTTAAGAACAACAACATTTTCGGTCCATCATCCTAAAGTTCTGGAGCATACTTCTAGCATATATCTCTAACTGTTCTGGAGCATGTGCCAGCTAGATACTTCAATCTGTAACTTGATTGACCGATTATTATCTACAAAACACTTAAAACAACCCATTAAATCTATATTGGAAAATTACTTTAAGAAATCAAAAGAAATAAAGTTTATACAAGTTCTTACTAAAATTAAGCAATTATTTCTTCTAAAATTTAATTAATTGGCAGAGGATAGAGATTTGCATATATGAACTAGGTCTTTGTGGTACTATTATGATGAGGTTATTTTTACCTCATCATTTTCTCCCCTTCCTAGTTCCTGGCAGGTCCTCCTATCCCCTGATTATAAATTTTCCCTCTACTCCCTTCTTCATACTTTGCACTGATATCATATAAGTCTTTTGCTGTGTCATCAAAGTTACTAGGGAAATTATGGAAACCTGCATGAAAAGAAACTCCCCTTTTCCATTCATTCAAGACTCTGTCATCTTGATCTGTATTAATATGGAAAGCAGGGGTTGAATATAGAAATAAAGGAGGTTTGTACCTCATTCCTATTCATTTTGTTCTGAGATCTCCTAGAATTTTGGCCAAGGCATCTGCTCTTCTAAAGGACCATCTAAGACCAAGAGGAGAGATCACTTCTCTTTTCTTTAAATATATAGGCAATGGAGTGTATCTCTCTTCACATGCATGCCAAGCCTTGCCAACCAATTTTTTCCCCTATTCTATAAAATGATTATAGCAAACCCGAAGGCTGTCATCATACCTTTCTTTCATTTTCTCATCCAACAAAAGAGCTACAAATGTCTTCTTAAAAGTTGTTGATCTACTATTTGGAGATCTTATCTAAAGTCCTATACTTTTCTCTGCTTGAACATATTCTTTATTATGTTCTTACCAATGGATTTGATTCCGCATAGTAGACAATAGAGATCTTAATTGTACTTCCCCCACAAAAAGATTAACAAAGAAATCAGTATGTTGCTCTAACAAAAGATCATGGGTAAAGAATTCACAGAGCATATCTTGCTCTTCAGGTTTTGAGTCTGCAAACATTTTAACAAATTATTTATCATTCGGTTCATAGGGTTGATCATTGTAAATCCTAAGCAATTTCCATCTAAAACATTGCTCATTCAAAAACATGGAATATAATCTGGATGGCCTTCTACAAGATAAAAGAAATTCAACTATTTGACAAGCATCTTGTTTCCCCTTATAAGCTTTATGAAATGCTTCTCTTAATAATACCATTTCCATTTTCAATCTATTATTCTCAATTTGTGCATTTATGAGGAAATAGCACCGTTCCATCCATTTCATTAATAATGGAGGAATCTGAATTTGGAACCATTCAGTGATCGTTGGCTCGGTTTGAACTTCTCTGGATTCCATCTCTGGTTTACTTGTGTTTTCCTATAAGTCCTACTCTAACTCTACAATCTTACTAAGAGAAGTATTCAATTCTTCTTTTTTTCTTTTCCTTTCCTCTTCAAAAGCTGAAAACATGAGCATAAAATTTCCTTTTAAATTCTGAATTTCTTTATTTAATTCATCCCTATGTATCCTATTTTCCTTATCACAATTCTGAATTTGTAATTGTAGCTCACTAATAGATGTATCTTTTCCCTGCATTTCCAACTTTAAATCCTAAATTTCTTGATCCCTTTCATCTATTACAGTCTTATACACCATGATTTCCTCTTGTTGTAATTCCATTCTTTCTTTATTTTCATGTAGCTGATTTCTTAACTCTTCTATTTCTAATTTCAATTTTTCAAACTCCATGTTAATATTTTCAGTTTCAACAATTTCAACAACTTTATTAATAACTGGAGACAATTCTCCTAACATACTATCATCAATTTCCCTAAAAAGTGGAGATTGTTCCTTTTCTATTTCCTGTTTTTCTTGTTCTACAACTTCCTCTTCAGATACCAAATGAAAATGTACTTCAACAAATATTTCTTTTTCTGAGGATTGGTGAATTGACTCCTCAATTTCCAAATTCCTCTTTTGATTTTTAGCTTTTGACCTCTTCTCTTTACTCTATGCTAGGGTTTCTGCAGATCTAGAGGATAATCTTTTACTCCTCCTCAAAGGAGGAGTATCCTGATAATTTAAAATAGTTGGATCATTTAGAAGAATAGTTCTTCTTTTCCTCTTCTTAATAGGGTGAGTATCCACATTTGGATTCATTATCTCTACATCCTCTATCTGGGTTGGAGTTTCAAACTCATCTTTTCTAAATTCTGGCACTTCCTCACCAACTATGGTGGGAATTTGGGGTTCAGGAGCTCTAGGGTTTTCGGGGGAAGTTGCTCCGGAAGGTGAAGCAACTTGTTTTGAGGATTCTCCTAATTCTATCTTCCTTCCTGATGTAGGCTTATCAAACTTCCCCAAATTTTTTTCCCATTTGCTTTGAGGTTTCTTATGAAAATGATATTTACAAATTAATTGAATTAACCCATGGTGTTTTAATGGTCCTGAACCAGTTTTGTATCTCTCTATTGAAGAATTAATAGAATCATTCAAGAAATGAGGCAAATTAACCCTTAGAGCAGGGTTTTCCTTCCCATGCCGCAAATGTGTTAATATGCAGAATGTTGATCCTACCACAGTGGCAAGTTGACCTTCACAAGTAAAATATCTAATGATCCATGCAATAGCAGTACCCCAGGGTTCTAAGATAGAGGCTCTCTGAAACCCTTTATTCTGTCCCCTAGTACTGACAACTATCATGGGTTGAGGATCTCCCTGTCTAATGAATAATTTTGATAATTTCTGATATGGAATTTGTGTAGTTTCAGATATTTTAATACCAGAATCTTCCAACCCTGAAATAGAAGAGATAATTTTTGAACTTACCTTGAAACACTTCACTTACCTTGAAACACTTCCCATGTAGAATCACCTGACCGTTAGAGTAGCTTTCTGCAAATGCATTCACCAACTTTTCGTTATACCCTTCAAATTTCCTGATAAAATCCAACCAGCCTACTTCCTCAAACAACCGAGAGATATTACTTAACCCCAACAGCTTTTCTGCAGAAGCTGACTCAGATTTCTTCTTTGTACCACCCATTTTCTTGTCTCTCTTGCTTACCACCCTGCTTGAAAAATTCAACAATGCCAAGGACTTGTGCACTGGTATTTTTGAAGATATGATCAGACTATAATCATTTACTCTACTCTTGCTCGAAGCTTATTGTGTAATAATTTCAATTTGCATGAAGGGCCGCAAAAAGAGTAGCGTACTTAGCAATTAATCACCAAGTGGCTCAATTTACTAAATTGGGAAAAGAAACTCTTGCCAATCAATTATATTTTATTCAAAAATAACTACTTATTTAAAGCAAAAATTTGTACTTACATTCGTTCCATGATCGCTTAAAGATCTTGTACCTCATGATTTGACAGGATGATGCAAGGGTGTTGGCTAAGGTGATGGTATAATTATTATGATATGAATGAAGAGAGTCATTGATGATGAAGTTATTAATGAAGAAAGGCTATTATGGCGGCTTTTATTTACAATGATAGAAGAAGGCACATGTACCAATGTACGATAACCAAAGTATCGAAAAAGATTTAAAATTTTTTCTAGAAAGGAGTTGGCGGAATGAAAATGAATAAGTTTTGGAGTATGCATAAAGCATGCATTCGAACTAAGAAGGTGGTCAAAGTTCTAGAGCACATGTAAGACATGCATTAGGAACTAGTAAAGTGGATAAGTTCTGAAGCATCGCTAAAAGATGCAACTGAAACAGTGATAAAATGAAAGTTCTGGAGCATCATTGAAGGATGCATTTGAAGCAGTAATGAATGAAAGTTCCAGAGCATCATTGAAGGATGCAACCAAAGCAGCGACCAATGAAAGTTCCAAAGCATCACTGAAGGATGCAGCCAGAGCAACAACAAATGAAAGTTTTGGAGCATTGTTGAAGGATGCAGCCGGAGCAGCGACCAATGAAAGTTCCAGAGCATCGTTGAAGGATGCAGCCGGAGCAGCGACCAATGAAAGTTCCAGAGCATCGTTGAAGGATGCAGCTAGAGTAGCAACAAATGAAATTTCTAGAGCATCGTTGAAGGATGTAGCCGAAGCAGCGACCAATGAAATTTTTGGAGCATCGTTGAAGGATGCAGTCGGAGCATCAACAAATGAAAGTTCTGGAGCATCGTTGAAGGATGCAGCCGGAGCAGCAACAAATGAAAGTTCTGGAGCATCAAGTATTTAGATTATCAAGTTCCAGAGCACTAGCCGACTGAATGATCAAGTTCTGGAGCATCCTGGAACGGTGCTCTGGAAGTTGTTTTTCCTTTATGAAAAGTCCTACCAAATGAAAATACGTGTTAAATCTAAAATTTTATGAAAGATGCTAAAAAATGAACTAAGTAATTTTTATTTTTTTTCAGATAACAAACAATCATTTAAATCAAAATAGACTCTGCCTTAGCAAAGTCAATACATTGGATTTCTCCTTGCAGTTCTACCAGCTTTGTAAATTCTTCTTTATTAACTAGTTTGCAATAAATAGGTAGGCGATGACCATTTACTAAGAGAGTTCGTGAATCACCATCAATAGGTTTTAACTAAATTATGCCATTTGAGAAAACCTCATAAATTTCATATGGCCCTAGCCAATGAGTTATGAGTTTTCCTGTATGATTTTTATATCTTGAATTGAATAGCAGGGCCCAGTCACCATTACGAAATTCTCTTTCCTTAATATATTTGTCATGCCAAACTTTTTGTTGATGTTGAACTAATTATGTTTGATGAACAACATCTAGGCGAAGCTCATCCAACTCATTTAACTGCAAAACTCATTCTATTTGAGCTCGTTTCATATCTAGACCCAATTCTATAGTTGTTCGTAGGGTCTGAAGTTCAAATTCAATGGGAAGAAGAGGTTTCTTTCCAAAAACAAGCTCGTAGGGACTGAATCCAACTATAGATTTCCATGTTGTATTATATGCCCAAACAACTTCAGGTAGCTTCTTAGCCCAATTTTTTCTTCCTGACGAGACAATTTTTGTCAATATTTTTTCTAACTCCCTATTAGTTACCTCTACCTGACCATTTGCTTGAGGGTGATAAGGGGGTGACTTCTTATGGCTCACCTGAAAATGGTTTGTAAATTCTAGGAGGACTTTGGACATAAGAATTCTGGTCCACGATGCAACAATAGTTCAAAGGGCTCCAAATGAAAGTAATTGTTATAGAAATCAACTGCTCTTCTCTAACAACTTCGTAAAACTTGAACTAACCAATATATGTCAGATGATGGGTGCAGGACTATTATGCTTGCTCTTTCCTTGTGAGGATCTGTATGGGGCCAATAAAATCAGCCCCATTTTCCGGAAATGGTTTTAAAGTTACAGGGTTGCGTGGCGACGCTCTTTCAATGATTGGTCTTCTCTGCTGACAGTATCTAATAATAATTTCTCAAATTTGCATGCTTTGTGCATTGCAGGCTAATAATAATGATACCTGTGTTTGTAGGTTCTTTGTGGGAATGGTATTTTGAAGGGATCGTAGGTGATGAATTTTTGCCAGTACTATGGGTTTCATTAATGACAGCACGTCTTTGCCAAGGCAAATAATGATTCTGAAATACTTGCATCCCATTAATCCATTTAAATGGTGCACATTCTCGAATAAGTCGCTTTCTTTGTTTAAATGTAAATTCAGGAGATACTTTAGAAGTAGCCATATAGTTGGCAATATCAGCAAACCAAGGAACCTTTATAGAGATAGTAAACAAATTTTCATTAGGGAACTCATCTTGTACAGGTGCTCTATTGCCCTCTTCTTGTTTAATTCGAGATAGAAAATCTACCACCTCATTAAATTTTCCTAGTTTTTCATGTATTGTCAAGTTGAACTCCTGAAGGAGTAATAACCATCTCATTATTCAACCATTAACTACAGGTTTATTCATTAAATATTTTACAGCTAAGTGATCTGTGTAAACTATAACTTTATATCCTATAATATAATGACAACTTTTTAATGGCATGAACAACTGCTAGGAATTTTTTTTCTATTGTCGTGTAATTTCTCTCAATAGATGTTAAGTTTTTACTAATAAAATATATGGCATATTTACCCCCATCCTCATCTTCTTGTCCTAATACTGAACCAATTGCATCATCCAAAGCATCAGCATAAATGTGAAAGGGAAGACTCCAATTTGGTCCACGTAGTACAGGAGCAGAGACAAGCTTTTCTTTTATCGTTTCAAATGATTTTTGACACTCAGACATCCAACTAAACTCCACATCTTTTTGGAGTAGAGAAAACATAGGGGCCGCAATCTTACTGAAGCTTTCTATGAACCTTCTATAATAATCAGCATGTCCAAGAATTTCTTTGAACATCTGTTTGTGTTTGAGGTACAGTTAATTGTTGTATGACTTCAATTTTTTTAGGATCAACTTTTATTCCTTCTAAGGAAATGTGATGGCCTAAGACTATTCCTTGTTCTACCATTATTAAGCACTTTTCATGGCTAAGGGACAGTCTATTTTCCTCACAAACCTGCAAAACCCTATCCAGGTTCTGAAGGGATTCATCATAAGTTGACCCATATACTGTGAAATCATCCATGTAAACCTCTACACAATTGTTAACAAGTGCTGCAAATATAGCCAAAATGGCCCTTTGAAAAGTAGCTGGAGCATTAAATATTCCAAAAGGAAGAACTTGATATGCATATGTACCCCAAGGACAAGTAAACATGGTCTTTTCTTGGTCTTCTAGTGCTACGTGAATTTGGTTGTAACCACTAAATCCATCTAGGAAAGAAAAATATTTCCTTCTATCTAAATTGTCCAAAACTTGGTCAACAAATGGTAAGGGAAAATAGTCTCTAAAGGTGGATTTATTAAGTTCTCTATAATCCAAACAAATTCTCCACTTGCCATTTTTATTTGGTACAACTACCATGGGTGACACCCACTTACTATCTGAGATAGGATAAATAAATCCTGCACGGAGGAGTTTCTCAATCTCTACTTTAACAAGATCCTTTAATGCAGGGTTGAGTTGCCTCTATGGTTGACGAACAGGTCTTATATTAGGATCAATATAAATGTGATGAGTACAAACACTTGGGTGAATACCCCTCATGTTTGTATAATCCCAAGCAAAAGCTTTAGACCTTTTTACTAGCACATTAAATAATTTATCCTCTTGTATTTATGTCAACCAACTATTGATATTCACAGTTTATCCCAGTAACAACATAATTGTTTTTGTTCCTGGATAAGCTGAAGTGACAATATGTATTGGTCATAACAAAGTGTTGAGAAGAAAACTATGAGGTATGAGTCGGTGAAATTTTGTAATATCATCAAAGAAATAACTTGTTCTAGGAATCATATTAGCCGAGGGACAAGGCATCCCCATGGTAACATAATTTTGTTCCATCCCACTTATATCAATCAGTTTTCCCAAAATTTCTGGTACATCCTCTATTACTTCTTCACTAGTACTTATAGCCAAATGTGCCACCTCATTCACTAACTCATCCTCTAAGTCTTCTCCATGTTGTTTAATCACTACCATGGCCAAATAGGCCAAACTGTCCTGCCCACTAAATTATTCTGGTTCATCAACCCAAACTTTATTATACTCAATTGGTTTAGCAGGAGGATATAAAAATAAACGTTTACTATCAAGACCATGTGAAATGGTCATACCTCCTTCTTGACAATCAATTTTAGCAGCGACAATAGCCAACCATGGTCTTCCCAAAATTACTGGATAACTATCTTTAGGTGTAAGTGATTGAATTATTTGAAAGTCAACTGGGTATGCCCATCCATCAACTTTAACATGAACATTCTTTATAACACCTTTTGGAATGGCTATAAACTGATTTTCCATCTGTAAGACTTAATTTCTCCATTACATCCACCATCATTACATTAATAGTTGATCCCAAATCCACCAATGCATTAGGTATTGCTACCTCGTTAATTGTAATAGTAATCAGTGGACTCCCAGGATCATCATATTTTGGAGCAACCGTATTCCCAAACAAAAATTCAGCTAGATAACCATCAATATGCACAGTGTTTATTTTCTTTGGTTTCCTTCCTGGGGTTCAAATACATAGTTGTTTAATCAACTGATTTAACTCAAGAATTTCCTTTATTGCTTGCAGCAAAGGAACCTCTATCTGCAATTGTTTAATCTCCTGAATTAATGCATTTTTAGAAACTAATGACATTTCCAGAGTATCTTTTGGAATTTTTTATTTTAGGTGCTCCGGAAATGGTACTTGAGTTTTCTCCTTTGGAGGACTATTTTTACTGGACTCAGTCAAAGACTGACCTTCCCTCTCAGAAGCAAGCAAACTCTTATTCGCGGCACGAAGTATCGTAGAGTGAGTATAATATCTCGAACTGGATTTGACGTTGAAGTCTGCCAGTGAACGTTTCCACAGTGAATTTGCGTTTGGGCGTTGACGCGGTCTTGCTCCGTGGAGTAGCCGCCACGAAATTATTTTATCGGCTATTCTTTAGATTAGAGAGTAGATTTACACCGAAGGACCGAGGAGGAGTTGACTCACACCGCCGGTCGAGGAGAGATTCTAAAGATTGTACGGTGGAAAAATTGTGGATTGATTCCTCTTGGGACCGGTACTAGGTGGTGCACCTGTCCTTGATTCCATTAAGGAACAATATTTATGAATCTATTATTCTGGATTTAACCATTGTTAAGTTCCAGATTAAGAATCTTATTCGAATCCTAATAAGAAGTTCAAGTGGAGTTCATTTGAGGGTAGGGTTGTTCAAGATGGAGTCCATTGATTACCAGCCCAGTTATTCTGGGGTGTCCACGTAGAGTTGGGATTTTGGCCATAAGGAAAATTACCTCCCTGTCACTAATTTAGGACATTTATTTCTTCTTCAACCTGAGCAGTTTTTTTCTTAGTAGTCTTAAGATCAGTAAGAAGCTAACATTGATTGGTAGGGTGGATTTTCTCACAAATTTGACAAACATTAACCTTGTCTAATGGGAACTCTCATAAAAGATGTTTATTTCGACATCTAGGACAATAGATTGACAAATTCTTAGGGTTACGTGTCTTTGTTTGTATACCATCCAACGTAGTATTCAATTGGACCAGTATGTCTGTCTTCAAATTTTCTATTTCTTCTCGAAGTTTACCTATCTCATTATTCCCTTTGAAAAGATTCATTTTTTTGATTCCTCCATGAGTACGTGAAAAATTGTGACACAAATCACATATATCTTCAAGGTTTAATTGAGACACATCACCTTTTCCCATTAAATCAAGTCCTTTAAGAAATATAGTCTTGAGAATCTCAACACTAATTGTCATTTCCCCACATTGTTTAGATAAGAAAAGAAACCTATCCAAATAGTCTTCTAGACTCTCGTCCTCATTCTACCAAAGTTTAAACAGTTCTTCCTTATGATAACTCACCCTACAATAACTCTGATATTTATTCAAAAACACAATCTCCATTTCTTCCCAAGTTGTAATACCTCTAGACGGTAGTCCCATAAACCAGCACATGGCTGAATCCTTCAAAGTAGAAGGAAACAACTTTAGTTTTTGGTTGTCATTCTTATAGTCATAGGTTTGACAAAGGACCTTAAATTCAAAAAGAAATTGGTCTGGGTCTTTCGAGGATAAACCACAAAATGTTGGAAGGAAAGTTGGACAAAAAAATTTCATAGTTGTATCATCATTGGCATCAAGAGCAATAGGATAAGTGAACATCCTAGGTGGTGGAGGATCATTATTATTACGGTTTCCACAATTATGGTTGGCTTATGCCCTTCGATCTCCCATGATGTTTAGAGGAATATGCTCCTCAGCAAAAATTTGTACCACAGGATGATCTTCTAGAAGATAGTGGAAAGCCTCTAGTGGGTTAGGCTCAAGTAATTCATCAGCAGAATAATCTTCTGAGCCTTGGGCCTCCCTTTGTATAACTGGAATGTATTTTTGGGGGGTCTTGGGTATAAATCGTCCGTGAGGGCCTCTTTTCCTGACCATGCAGAAAAGGAAGCCACCGATAATATTTTTGTCCTAAAAGAGGTATTCAAGGCATCTTCTATTAACACTTGAAGCAAAATAAGCAAAAAGGTCCCCAGCAACAGCGCCAAAAAGTGATAGGTTGTCGTTAGGTCCCATTACTTTAGAATAAAATATTCAAATTGTCGATCGAGTAGTGTTCAAGGCAATCTGCAATAGAAGAGTTCTAGAGTATCTCCCTCAGGTTCCTTAACTTTTTAAGAACAACTTTAAATTAATTCTAACTTCAAACTATTTAACTATCAAACTAAAAATTAATCTATTCCTAAGAAAATAGAAAATACTTGAACTGTAAACATGAGTATACTAATTTAGAAAGCATAATAACTAAGTTAAACAAACATAGAATCAATTTAAACTAAGAAACTAATTATAAGAACATAAAAGCTTATAACAATCCATAAAACATTTCTTAACAATCAAAAATCCAACAGTAAGTAACAACAACTACGAAAGTTGAAAGGATAACAAATACCTCAAAACTAATATTTCATATTAGTGAATTTTAACAACTCTCTACAAAACATCAGTATAACAAAAGAAAACACTTATCTACTCCCATCGAGTGGCCAGCTCGTGGGTTAACACAATCATTATCAGCTCACATCCACAACTATTTCATAAACATCTCTATTAAACATAGTTATCATCCATAACTCATAACTCATAATTTCAGATAACAATCTCTTTATTTATAAACTTTTGGAAAAACATTCTGTTAGCATAACATTACTTTCCATTGTATATGTTACTTCCAGCAACTATATCTTTTATAGAGAAACTATAACTACGTGCTATATTTCAGCTGGTATAGATAACCACTGAAAAATATCTAAAACAGATCTACATATAACTCGTCTATCCTATTACACAACATTTAAGAGGCTCAAGTTGAGCCATAAAGTCTTTTATTCAAAAGATAACAGAAATAGCATCTTTTAAGAACAATAGCATTTTTGGTCCATCATCCTGAAGTTCTGGAGCATACT
>VDFB02051539.1:0-22066 GCA_007258455.2 Sequoia sempervirens | reverse complement strand
ATTTAAGATCTTGGGGCATTTCAATTTGTTAATATTTAGTGTCAAAATATTGACTAAAAAATATCTAAACTTATCATGCTTGTGAAATTCATAAAACTTAGTAACAACTAATATTAGCTATGTGGTTGCTATAATGAACTGTGAATCCTTACATTACTAAACAACCAATCAATAGCAGGGAAAATAAATGCAAAAATGGTGTTTACCACTGATGTTAAGCACAAAAGGTAAGAAAATTTGTATTCGATTTTTGAAATTCATGTCCAAATATATTTTATATAATTATGCAAAATGCATAATGGTAGAAAACTTATAATTTTTTGGTGGCTACATAGATTGTTATCTATTTTAACTAATTAGAGTGGAGAATTGCGAGAATTCACAAAATCAAATGTATTGTATCAAGAATTGACACTTTGAGGTTTATGATGATAACTCATATTAAGTATAATATGTAGATCCCTATAAATGATTGTTCATTTCATATATCTTTTCTATTTTGACAACTAGACTACAACTAGTGTTGGGATCTGCAAGTTCCAAGCCAGTTTTGACTCATATCATTTGTTGCCATATAGTTTTCAACCTTGTGAATTGCTACACCAACCTTTACAACCATCCTAGCAGCTCTAGCAGGCCCTAACTTGCATTTTCCAGCCATTGAACTTGGAATGCCAGCCTCAAAGTAGGTTTTAAATGTCATTTGACTGCTATTTCAGTCTTTACCAACAACCAAACCACTCTTCCAAGATTTTCACCAGGCGTTCCATTAGCATTTATTCTCATTTTCAATCAAGTAAACATTCCAACATACCTGTCAGTACTTATAACCATGTTGAAAGGCATAGAAACTCATTATATGTAGCCTCAAACATTGCACAGCATACTTTAACCTCAATCCTACTATTAACTATTCTCAACACCATTCCCCGAGCACACCCAGATATGCCCGGCGGCTGCAGAAGCACGATAGACAAAAGAGTTAAGGCTCATAACCCCTTTTTATTCAAACTCAATTCCTCCATTATTTATAATTTTTAAAGTGTACTCTAATGAATTCATTCATTAAGCACCTTATGCATGGAATGAAAATATTAATGTGTTTAACATGAATTGGATTTGTATATACACTTATACTAAATTATTTATTTACCATGAAATGCAAAAATACATATGTATGCTAGATGTCCTCTTAAAATTTCATTTGCAACTCCTTGATGAGCTTGAAGAATTCCTTGCTGAATAGCTTCAACTGAACTGATCGCGGAGTCTAATACATAAAAGAACTGACTAATTACATTGGACTTGATTGGCCTCATAGACCTTGGCTTGGTTGTCCTCTTAAATCATCCAGATCTCTACTCAGTCCTCGTTAGTCTCTTATGAGGAAATCAATTGCATATAATGATCAATAAAATTAAGGAAAAATATCTTGGGCAACTTAGTATAACATGAAAGATTTACTAATACAGTTTTCATTTGCAAAGTAACAAAATATGTAAGAATGGCATAAGTTTTTAATTCTGCTTGAAGAGGGAAAATCTGCATCACACAATTTTTAGATGGTAAGAGCTAGTAGATTAGCAACAACAGAAGTGGATGAAAACCTATTGCAGAAGTGGAAAAAAACCTATGGTAAAATTTTACTTTTTTGGCTAGGCAATGATTGACTGGTCTCCCATGTGGAAGCCCTCCTTGGATCCACCCTAAAGTGATCACCTCAAATAAATAATATGCCTTTTAGCAGTAACTAATCGTTCCTAAAATCATTCAATCTGATTACCTGTTCACATGCACAAAGTCATAAGTCTCTCAACTGTTCTTTTCTATGGGCAATTCTAACTTAGGACTGACCTTCAAAAAAATCATGCTATCAACACCATTCCCATACACCCAGAATTTTTTGAGGCAGGGACTCCAGCTAGCGCATAGCTCTTGTTATATATATTTTTAATAATCTTAAAAAATAATAACGGTATTATGCAATTCTATGCATTGACGAATTCATTTATTTCCTATCACATAACCATGTATTTGGCTGTCTTTTATGCATAAAGTTGGAATGATACATGGTAAATAAATAATTAGTATAAGTGTATATACAAATCCAATTCATGTTATAAACACACTTAATAATTTCATTCCATGCATAAGGTGCTTAATGAATAATTCATTGGAGTACACTTTAAAAATGATAAATAATGGATTAAATTGAGTTTGAATAAAAAGGGGTCGTGACAACTCTTTTCTCTATCATTAGCTTCTGCTAACCTTTGCTTAACTATACTAACTTGGACCTCCATTTTTTATAGCATTTCTACTCCTCTTAACTTGACCAAGATTTATTGAGTAGTAGAGGGTATTCACATTTGAGAGAGCTTCAATCTTTGTGCAAACTAGAAATTGAAATATCAAATATTGCAATTCAAGATACATAGAATAAGTCCCTAGCATACCGTATTATTAATAATTCAACAGTTTCTACACCATCCACTAGAATGATTTGCTCTTCTTGCTTCTAGCTCTCCCAAATGTTAATAATCTCTATCACAAAATAATTTTAATTAGGTGAAAAGAATATTAACATGCCAAAGGAACGATCTTACCCAAATGGGCAGAGTAACATCATTGCACTTCCATTGAAGAACTAAATCTATAAAAATAATTAGAGCAACAAACACTGCTACAGATAAGATGCAAAAGTACAAAGTTGAAATGTGAAGGCAACAACAAGAAGCAAACAAATAAATACCAACTAAATAAAAAAGTAAAACCCTAGCTCTCATCCCTGTTCTGCATTTTCCTATAGACAATCCTTCAATAACTACAACAAAACAAAACAAATGAACTTTTACTTATTGCCTTTAAGCCTTCCACTCCCACAGTGTTTGCTAGGCACATATGCAAAACAAGGACAAACCACGAGTTGTTTTAAAAATGTCAAACCTAAATGTATCCCTAGCTGCAACACCCCTGTGCTCTAACTGTGGCTTAAGAAAACCTCAACAATTTTTTCACATATTCTGCTTTCCACACCACACCATTCCCCTATTTTTTCCTCCATTTAAAATAATCCAAAATTTGTTAATGCTATGAACCTAAATAGCTACAGCCAAAGGAATTTTGAACAAAATATAAACTAAAAACTATTAAATAGATAAACATTAGGAATGCCTTTATTTTTTTCACCTGACACATTTCCCAGCAATGACTAATATACAAGTTGATCACTCGAAGACATTAGTTCCCTGTCAGTATTTGTTGCAGGATTCTAATTACTTGGACGCCAGCAGAGTGACAACAAAGTGCAATGATGTTTTACTTCTGATTCATAATAATGAACTATACAATTCCACGCCACATAAATGAATATGTTTGTTAATGTAACAATGATATGTCTCTGGAAATAATGCATTACCATAACAGATTAAATGTACCTTTCCTTTCAAGTAGTGGGAAAAAATTTTAAGCCCTATAAATTTGTAAAAGCAATAGCAAATAATTTTCTTAATATATAGCACCCACCAGTATTTAATGGATACTGCTTATGGCTGATGCTGTAAAAGCAATATGTTCACACACACAGTCAGACCATCTTCATTTAGCAGATAACAACAGAATTGTTTTAGAATGAAACAGAACACAATAAAAAATGATCTAGCTGTGTACAGATTCATAAAAATAAAACACCTTGAAATCATGGCAAATGACATACCTCAAGATTTTGCATAGATTGTGTCATGCAATCATCGTGTCGATGAAAAAAAAGGAAAGAGCTTGCATGAAAAATATTGCATAACCCTAATGCATCAGAATTCTTTTCAAAAATGGGACGAACCAAAACCAATCTCTCCACAGCTGCTGCTTCAATCTATTCACAATAAACAAAAAGTAGATCTAAAAATATTGTGGTTTTAGAGCTACTAATTCTTGAGCTCCCCTTTATGCATGAATGCAAAATGTGATAGCATAGACAAGACACGTGAATTTCTTTATAGAATGCCACGTGCCCACCACAGCCCTCGCAGCCCAGAAAAATCTGCTTAAAATGAAACATTAGAGAAGTCTTGAATTTTTCCTGTCCTAGTTGCTCATTGGCCAGAAGATTTTTCTTCTCCATTTTTAATCGTAAAATCAGAAATCCCTTCACAAAATAAACACCCGCCAATCAGGAAATTTGCAATGAATAGCCGAAATTACAGTTTAATAAGCAAATTCCTTTAGACCATAGCTTAAACAGTCTTTCGCCCGTTCCCGAGAAAGCATTAATTCGAAAAACTGACCATCTAGAATTTCATGGCGTTCATTAAAGTGAATGCATGTAATACACTCGAAATGTGGCAAGAATTGATTGGAATGTTAATAGGCTGTGAAGAGATGATTGAAAATAAAGAAAAAAACATAGAATTCAATTGATCATCTATCCAAAAAAGAAAACTGTTCTACGACACAAGTTGCAAAGAAGCAGTGTTGTAATAAGGTTCATATATCACCACCTGACTACCTTTATACTACAGCAATGTTTTTCTGTATTCAACTCTTTTGAGAATACAAAGCTAGGAGTTAAAATTGAATTTTAAAAAATCATGGCAGCTACAGTGCCTGAATCTGCAATAAATTTTATCTTCATGACTTCTTCATGCTTGTAACAATAGGAATGACAATTATGAGGATTATAATCAACAAGATAATGATTGCAATACACATCCATTTCCAACTACTTCTTTGGTGGCTTTTTGCAGTTTAAAGTTGTTTCGTTCCACGCTCAACATAGTTTGCAGCATGGGAAACATGATATTCAATGTCATTTAGTTGCTCTCAATGTGCTTCTACAAGCAGAGACATGTACGAAAGAAGCTGATGCAACTCGAGCAAATTTCTCTCAATCTCCTTAACTGCATGATGACATTCCTGTAACCAAATTACAAAACAATCTGGATCATTTGCTTCTAAAATATGGGTAAGAAAGCATTAGACAAATATCCTTTGGCACTCCTTCAACTCTTGACATAGCTAAATTAGACTCAATGATCACTGAGGAAAATGCACATCACAGCTTGCTTCAGTCTCTATCCTTTGCAATGCAGTCCTTGAATCTTCAGCCTTGATGATCAAGAAGAGCTTTCCAACTAGTGGTTGTGTCCTTAGTATTTTCTCAATCACCACTACAAATGACCAAATCCAGATTTAGATTTATCTGAAACAAAACACATTCTTTAACACCAAAAAGAAGGACAACAATCTCTATGGAGAAAAATCCATTTTACAAACAAGGCATCAATGCAATTTCCTTACACCAGAAACAAGTTTTTATTCCACTAAAGCAAATTAAAACAAGATGAGCTGAAAAAGTTAACTAATTATTTTGTGCAGAATAAGTAAATATGGTTCAATGTTACTGATATGGAAACACTTAGGATTGAGATTGTGATTGCTTTTTAAGAGTTCCACTCTTGCTTAACCAAGTAGGAAAGAAAATTTATATCACTTGCATGCTATAGCTGATTGAAACGTTAGATGGGCTCTTTGTACCATCATAGTCAATCCCAAGCCCACCTCCAACATCAGTGTAATGTTGTAAAAATCAAACTGTGTATAAGAAAAGGGACCAGTTTATCAAAATATATTTGGATGATATTTCATATCTTTAGATGATATCATCTTTAAATTTGACCAGTTAAAGAAGATGATAATGAACCAAAAGGAAATAGCCCATGGCATACCATAGAGGCACCCATCAGAGCTAATTCACAGTAAATTTGACTCCCTTCAACAATGGCATCCTTTATAGTTGAAAGGGATGGTATCTGAGAACCAATGTGAAAATGAAGCAACTACAAGCATTGCAGCAAGTTTTCTTGAAGGGCATGATAACAATCATGATTGATCAAACATATTATAAATTTATAACTGTATAACAACTTACAATTACAGTATGAAAACTGAAGCAGAAGAAAGCTTGTCAAACCTACTTTTCTGAGCCTGTTCATGACTTGAATGAGCTCGTTGGTACTAAGTCCAAATTTCCCACTTTCACCAGAAGTTCCAGCCTAGTGACCATTTTGCTTGGTGCTGAGCTTGGCTCTTACCCCAATTACTGGTTGAACCTTCACTACTTTGATAGTTTTAATCACCAGATTCAGCTCTTCCATCTGACCAACACACAATTAAAAAGAAAAATCCTTGTGAAAAGAACATGAATAAGGCATAACACACCAAATTACAAGTGCTTCAGATAAGCTAATGACCTGCTCAAGAACTAGAACAACTTTAATACCCAATCTCATTGCTAATAGAGCAGTTTCAATATAAGTCTTGTTGGCAATAAAAGAAAGACACAAGAGAGATATTAGGACGGGAATAGAAAAGCTTAATAATCTACCAAAAATGCATGTGTCAGTTCAAGTAAAATCAAATAATTTGTTTCATATCCAAAGCTAACTAATTTTATCGACATCAAATGTGATGCATTCTCTAGTCTTTTGCTTATTTGTAAATCAGAAGAGGTATGTCATCTTGCAATGTTACATTCAGGGGTTGTTTGCAATCTGGAGGTTATGGCTTCAAGGATTAAGCTTGAATCCATTACTATTGCCCTCTTATTTCCGTCATGAATGGAAAGGTTGAAGAGAGCAGTCACGGCATGCTCTTGTGTCTTTTGATCTTGGGTAGCCAAAAGCTTAATCAGTGATGGAATGACCCCTGCTTCTGCATTATAGGTGTATCAACCCTTTGCCATAGTGCAAGGGAAAGAACCAATCACAACAATAACAATGACAAATAAATGGAGCCTATAACTAATAATGACAACCATCAGAATCAAACATATATATGGACACCTCAATCGGTAATATGCTCTAAAATGAATGAATAATAGTCATCATAGTGGATAGTGAGTAGTGTAGGAAGTCAGAAAATAGAGGTTATAGGTGTGGCTTATGATGAGAAGGCAATATAGTCATAAGAAGTTACTGTCAAAGCATGTATTATGGACTATGAAGAACTTTAGGAGGGAACATTAGAACTATAATTCTGGGCAGATATGGAGAATTAAGTAGCCACTCAACTAGGACTTCATATTGCAGCAATGTATATTAACTATGTTCAACAAAACATATATACAATAGCATTAAACTCTGTTCTAGGTGTTCATGATACTATTTTATCGCTTGGGTTATTCAATTTGTGTCTCATGAATGCAGGACCTTTTAGGAAAAACAGAAATTGTAGGAACAGTTCAATTCATAGCCCTTGGTGTTCTCCCACTTAATTTGGTGAATAATGTTGGAGAGGCCCTTTTGTTTGGGATCTAGTCTGCCCTTGCCCTGCAACGCATAAGTTTGTAAACCAATAATTAAAAAAAGATTTGGCAATTTATAGTATTTTGAAGATTTGTTAATTTTTTGTTGTCTTTTGGTCATGTAATATGAATCAACTGATATCTTTACCTTTCAATTGAATCAGTGCTGTAGAAAAACAATTTTATGATTGTATTTGGCAGTGTATGCATGCTGAATGGCTTCATTAGAGTGCATAAATTACTTGTGTATTCATATTTTCAGCAATATCAGCCCTTGATTTCACTACTAGCAAATCAGTGTCAAGACATGACACTTATTTTATAGAATAACCCATAAAAATTACCCAGAAAGTTTGAGTGACATTTGAAACACTTGCACCATTTGCAAAAATAAAATAGAGTAACAAACTCCATCTAGTAGAGACTTATTCCCTCATCCTGCATATTGTCCATATGGACTAATATGTTCCATTTTGCAAGGCAATAAATATACATGCCTAATTGATATAGCATAAGAAGGAAGCATCTCAGATCTTCACTCCTTGCAACAATGGCATAAAAGTTGCAAAAAGCTGTGTAGATTTTAATGCAATCGATTCACTCCTGAACATCCTAACGGGTTTGCTTGAAATGTATACCTGCAAGCATGGCATTTCTGGCTGCTAGTCTAAATTTATTGACAATTCCAGGAATTTCTGCAGTCTCCAGAGTTGTTGGCTTCGAGTAATCTCCCCGCGTGCCATCCGATATCAAGATGGACCATCCATCTGCTATTTCTTTGTCTGTTGAAGATATTGGAGCTTTACCCTTTGGCTGGTAAACTATAAAATACAAAGACACTTTTGTAAAAGACAAATAAATCCAATCATATTTTGCAGCTAATACACTATTTTATTCTGTCAAGAAAGATAAAACACAATGCCCTCAACAAAGAGACTAAAGCATTGAGTAGAAAGAGAGGAGAAAAAGGCCTTTATTGCCAAGTTATAGAAAATAAACAAGGCCATTTTTACTGCCTCTCCTTCTTTCACACCTGTATGTGATGCCTTGCCCATGTCCCAGAGCTGACAAAAGATGATCCCACCCTTTTCATGAACGACATCCACCACTTTCTTCCATCCTTCCACCTGCTCAGCTGAAAATATGCCAGGGGAGTTGGGAAACCTATTCACAAATTAACATACATATAAATTATTTCCCATAAACCAATTAAGTCTTGAACCTAAGACCCCATTAACATAACTGAGACAGTTTACTACTGAACTACTAGGCAAAAATTTATCTTCCCACTGACTGACACTAAATTTGTAGAAAGTTAAAATAGTGAATTACCCAATCTCATCTTTGGCTACGACTACAACTTCAAAGATGAGAAATCCACCACTAGTTGTTCTCTAAAAATAAAACTTAACGTGGGCTGGCCGCGGAACATGATCCAGTGCTCTGCATCTTGTCAAAGGCACTAAAACAACCCTATATTTTTCACACATAAATTGTAAGCCTTGTAAAATCTAGTTTAATTAAAAAAGGGGCGATCTCAAAAAGTGGGTACCTATGAGAAAGCTTGAAACAGGCAAATTTCAAGGGTGACAGAATATGGGGCTTTCAATCCTGTTGCTCTACGCTAACTCTCTTGGGTAGAGAAAAGTGGTAATGAAGGCGGTGGCCATATCTAGCAGCTACCCTACCATGCACATGAAGAATGCCACCTAACCCTAATTGCCTTGTAGCTTCATTGCAGAAACAAGCCATATGATTGCTTCCAACAATGCCACCTGCTCACAAGTACACCGCAATGAAGACACATCCACACAAGAAAAACATTACAAACTGATGCAAATTTTACCCTCCCTCTGTTTTTGATTGTTGGGCTCACAATTTCTAAATGTAAAATAAAAAAATCATGGGAAAAAAAACATCCAACCATTCAGAAATTCGGAAAAACCACTAAGAAATTTTGCTCGTATAAAAAAAATGCCACAAACCATAGGATAAACAATTATATCATACCTGGCGGGAGTTCTGAGATGCCTTAATGCTAAAAATCAGCCCACCGAAAACATTAGTCTTCACCTAAAAGGCAGGGACACAATATACACAATGGAGAATAGTTGTTAAGTAGTAATTGCATCGAACACACAATGGAGAATACTTGAGTACATTAAGATTACCATCATTAATATATAAATTGACATCTTACAATAAAGTGTGATCAAAAGAAACACATAACATCATAAAATAATTTAATTGAATCAACTCCATCGCATTCATAATTATAATATATTTGAATAAGTTTAGAACTTATCAAAATCATAGCACTTGGAAATTTCATTCACACCCTAGGAAGATTTCAATGGTATTGGCTCTCATAGCTATGGAACACTTCAAAGAACCAGTGTAAAAACATGTGTTTATGCACCATGTAAATGTATCAAAGCCTTGGCCAAGATAATCCCGAGTGTGGTATGTACCTCGAGTTGGACATACTTTGTGTGCCTCCTCCTCCAATGCTCATAGCCCACCAAACCACCTTCTTCCTTGAGTGATCTCCATGTCCTTTTCAAGTCTCACATAAATGTTTTTTTGTCTTAAGGAGGTAGTTCCTGAACCATCACACCCTTTCACAAAGGTTTCCTTTAACTATTATTTAATAAATATAGTTATTCCTCCCTTTCAAAAAAAGATTTCTTAAATATTCTTCATTAATCTTTACTTTAACCAAATGAGCACATTATCATTTATTTTTCTATCTCCTTTTAATGCTTTCATATCTTTCTTTCCACTTTGGAGAAAAAGTTTCATAACATTTATCTCCTTGCAATTTAGCTATGTTCCTTAGTAGCTTAAGTTAAATCTACATCATAATTCACCAAAAATTATAATCATTTAATTAAGCATGAATGTAGAACTTTCAATAGCACGATGAATCAATTTCACTTTGAACGTCTATAATTTATTTTACAAATGTTTCTTTTCAATATTGGTTTAGATTTTAATTCACAAGTTCAATAGAATTATATGTTATCCATAATATGATCAAAACTATGTATATATTTCTCAGGGAACATATCATGGATGTGCAATTGAAAATTTAAATTTATTCTATATGTTTAATCTCCCAAGTTTTTTATTTTATCATTTCGCACACTAGTGTAACCCCCTATCTTTTAAATGTAACTTCAATATAAAATTTATAAAAAAGTATTATCATGTGCTCCCTTAATAAATGGCATGCATATCCCATACTATGTAGTCACTCATCTTTGAATATCATATAACATATATACTCAGAATATATTCTAAGATGATAATCATGCATTATGGACTATATGAATATCCTCTTTTCCTATAGGTTGAGTATAATTGAATGGACACAAGTACATAATTACTGTAAAAAAGAGTTCATATCTTTTCTCATTCTCAAAAAAAACACTTGAGAAAATTGCAGGGCAGAGAAGTTCCTGCCAAAGATTGGCAGTAACAGTTTTGACCTAGGAAAAATGTAAAAATTTAAAGAGATTCATCAATTATGCATGTTGGTAATGGATAAAGCATGGCTGTTAGTATCTAGTGCTATTTACAAGTATCAAAGAATAGTAGATTAATCTCCTGAACTCAATGGCTTCTTATTAGTCAATGGTTGGAAGAGTGGTACCAAACCCTTAAGGTGCAAAACACAGGATGACCATCAGCAAACTTATCATATATAGGTGTTATTTGGTATTCTACTCTGCTTCATATTAAGGATTAGCTCATCAAGTTATCATTAATATGTTGAGAATTAGGCCTTCTAGGTATCATTGTGCCATTGTTTAAATATATGGAATCAGAAAAGCAAATGAAGAATAACACAGCCAATGGTCCAGGCTAAGTCATCTGGTGCATTGACAGTTTTTGAAAATCACCAATGACAAAGAAAATGTATATTGAGTTTGTTGTTTGAATCCTATGAATGTATAAGAAAATAGAATGTGTTTGTTGTTTGAATTCTAATATTCTATGAATGCATAAGAAAATTAAATATGACTAGAGAGAGATCTTAAAGAATCATGGAGTGCAGTAGCAGGCAAGAAAAATGCCCATCAAGTTTAATCATTATGGGAACCACAAGATAAGTTGCAATAATAGCATTGACTGAGATATATGACAATGCGGTCCCAATCCTATGAAGCTTAATTCAAAGCTGATCTTCACAGCCTGTACAAGCAGATGCACAGGTACTTCCTCTTGATGCTTAAGACCAAGACCTCAAGAACTAGCAATGGAGAAGCACAAATCATTCCAGGCTGGTTATCCTAGACCACCTACGCTAAGCATGCTACTACAATCACTGGGGGTGGACTCAAATTCAACTGTAAGTCGCTGTATATAAGGAATCATCATTGGCTGCAATGTCAAGAATGTTTTGTGCCAGTCAAAGACAAAGTGGTACAAAATCAAGCAGGCAATGATTATGGTCAGCCCAAGTTTTATTGAATTTGTACAGCTCTTGAACTTTCAAAAAAGAAGCAAAACAACCAAGTGACAATGTCTTGTGCCATTTCAACAAGCAGCATCATAGAATATATCAAGTAATGGATATAGTCAGAATGGCCCTGCTGCAGCAACAGAAACCCCAGATTGAAAGTATCATGTCTAATATACCTTTGTTTTAAGTTTAGACAATGTTTCCTCTTTGAATGTGCTCAATGTTGGAATATTGTCATTGATGTCAAAGGGAAATTAATGATCAGATGATATGAGGAAGTTGATGAGAAGATAGATGTTGGAAAGGAATTGTCAAGGAGATAATTAGTAATGATAATTAAAGTTCATCAACCGAAAGACATTTGGAGATGGTTTTTCAGCTTACAAAAGAGAAAGCTGCTTGTATTATCTTTATAGATGAGGTTGATGCAATTGAAACCAAACGAGAAAGCTCCTTGTATTATCTTTATTTGTCTGAAGGAAAGAAGTGCCGTGGCTAATAAAGGAGTTGCCGATTGCAATAAATATCGTGGCTTGCATGACTAACTGCTGGGAGACTGCCAGGAAAAGATCGCGACCATCCTAGAGTATATTACCGCCGCTTGAATACAAAACGGAAGATATGAAAATGTGCAGATAATAATATTATTTGCCACCAGTGATTTCATTTGAAGTCCTATATGGAAGACCGGTGTGATTGTATGAAGACAGATATCCTTGCGGGATTTCATCCGACGATGCATTGCTAATACTCACAGACTGCGGCATTCATATATCATTGCGATAATATTAGAGGTGGTGTCGGGGAGAGTCTCCATCATGCTGGAAGTTACTCACGAATAGAGGAATTTGTCGGGAAGAGGAGTCATATCATCATTGCTATGTTGTTGACGTATGATGACCCAACGCTAGAATGAGACACGGGTATTGAGAAGATCCAAGTTCGAAGAATATTAGAATCACATGTTATTCACAGGGAGTTCATCAAGCATGTTACTCAGCCGCTAATCTAGAAGAGTCTGTAGTTTGTCATGGCCGACCTCTTCTATAACTATCGACAAAATATATATGCAACAATAAAGAATAACTGGCAAAGATAGTAATTAATATGAATAAAATATAGTGATGATATAGATATTCATCAAGCAACAAGAACCATGGTTACTTATGAAAAGATTTGAATACTTCTACAAGATTATAAGGCGGCAGAGGATTCAAAGTAATCAAAGGCAATAATTAAAATAAAAGAAGAATGTATTATGATTAATTAGGCAGTATACAGCGATCACTATTAAATTGAAGAAGTTATGAGAGGGACGCATCCCTTGAACAATAGGCATCCTATGAAGTGATGCCTCTCTTCGTAGAGGCAAGAAATATAAAAGGAAGTAAGATTTACAAAGGATGATGATTGAATCATGGATTTTAATGAATATCATCTGTGATAGAAAAAGGAAGTAATCAGAGTTCGAGCAGGAGGATGTGAAAATAATATCATCTCAAGTGCAGATTAAGAAGAGTGAGTAAGTGGATGGAGAGTAAAATCTGAACAGTGGGCTGGGAGGAGTGATATGTGAAACGGTATAAGAAGATCATCCAATGAAGAGATATATATGAAAACAAATGAGGAAATAAACATATGAAGTGTATAGGAAATATAGAAATATAACTCAGATTTTAAAAGAAAGATATATCATTCAGATTTATGTAAAAATGAGATATCATTTCCTTACTAGTGGAATTGTGAAGTGGAGCAGATGAAAGTAAATAGAATATATATATATATATATAGAGGAAACATTCAAAGAAGATGAAGTGTGTGATGATTGTGTGGAAGAAAACAGAGTGTGACATGAATAAGTAGAAGTGTTGACTGTATGAGAATACAGAGACATATCATCTTGTATGCCAGCAATCTTGTGTGTAAGCAATCTGAAAATACATCATATAACCAGCAATCCTTGATATGAGAATCGTATGGGATTAAAGTTATATCAGACAGTCACATACAACATAGAAAAGAAATACATGACAGATCTATAGAGAAGATTATGGCAGACTTGTAAGAAGGGTATGTGCACATTTGTGGAAAAGATCATCATCTATTGCAGAGGTAAGACAAGAAGATAGATTGTACGTGTTGAGCAAATTTGTATGAAAAGAATATAAGAGGCAAATTTGTATGAAGAGAATATAAGAGGCTGATTTGTATAAGTGAATTCATCATATGTTGATTTATGTGAACATCATTCAAGAAAGATAAAATCAAGAGGAAGAGTGGTTGTATTGTCCATCATTTGTTGAAGAAGCAACATTGAAGGTGGAGCATTTCTTTCAGTTATTATCTTTGCTGAGTTGGTGCTTGGCAAGTGGGGGTTGGTGCCTCTAGTAGGTTGGTGCCTACGAACGTTAGGGGTTGGTTCTCCTTGTAGGTTGGTGCCTACTAAATCAGTTTAAGGGGTTGGTTCTCCTTGTAGGTTGGTGCCTACTAAACTACAAAATTGGTGATTCAAGTAGGTTGGTGCCTACTTGTTGTGACCTATTTCACACATCGCCCCATTGCAAATGGGGACCCTCCGTGGTTTGCTCTTAGGGTTTAGTTTTGAGTGGCAATTTCATAAGCTCTATTGCTTTGGGAATTTCATGTCAAAGTCTAGAGTCAGCACCTGAGCCAAGTTGAGAATTTGAGCCTGAAACTGAACGTAAACGTCATGGAAATGCTTAGAAGACCCGGTAGACAAGGATCGCCTATGCTTTCACTTAATTCTGACATTTCCTATTTTTTAGGGATTTTGTTTTTTTGCTTTTTGCTTTTTTCGTTTTTGGCATTTTTGGACCAATCCAGAATTTACTATTTTTAGAAAGTTGTTTTTTTGCTTTTTCTATTTTGAGTTTCTATTTTTAGAAAGTG
This sequence comes from Sequoia sempervirens, assembly GCA_007258455.2. Classification (NCBI taxonomy): domain Eukaryota; kingdom Viridiplantae; phylum Streptophyta; class Pinopsida; order Cupressales; family Cupressaceae; genus Sequoia; species Sequoia sempervirens. Next base: position 7,388 of record VDFB02051539.1, on the reverse strand, counting down.
TTGGGTCCCACTAGCAGTGAAGTAAGAGTTTCCACTTTTAGAATCGAAAAGTAGGCAAAAATCTTAAAAAATCGAAAAAATCATGAGAAAAGCAAGGAAAAGCGCATGCAAAATATGGAAAATCAATTAAAAATCGCACCTTCAAGGAAGAAAAATCATTGAAAAAATCAAGTAAAAAGCAAGGAGATTATGATGAAATTTGCCTAAGTTTGAAAAGGTATGCCCCATGAAGAAATCCAGTTGAATCTTGGAAAAATCCATTTAAAATTCATCCATTAAAATGAAATCCACTTGGAAAATCCAATTAAAATTCGTCCAAGAATGAAATCTAGTTGGATGATTCAAAATTCCAGTTGGTGAATGTATCTAAAAGTGGAAATTGGCTAAGGCAAATGAAAAATCCAAATTGAGACTTCAAGAATTCCATGATGAAGTCAAAATCCACTTGGAATGATAGAAAATCCAGTTGAGGGGCGAATTTCCAAGGAGAAAATCGAAAAATTGGCTAAGGCAAAGAGTTACCTTGGTAAAAGGTAAAAAATCCAGTTGTAAAGTGGATAAGTGCACTTAAAGGTCGATTTTTCTAAAGCAAGGAATTTAAAATAACTTAAGTTTTTTAATAAAAACTTAACAAGCAAGCAAGAAGGGGTGCCCTTGAAAAATCAGAAGGAAGATAAGATCGTTTTTTGTGTTTTAAAACAAAGCAACCAATTAGAGAAGAGGTCGACCCAAGCCAATAAGGAAAGTTTTTATTATAAAAGAAGTGCTTGAGAGTTTATTTTTCATTATTCATAGGTCGAATTTTCTCACAGGCAAACTTCTTTTAGCCAAAGGCGTCCTTTTCTTCTTGAGCAGCAAGTTATATTTGTTCCAAAGCATAAGGTTGGATATTTTTCTTCTATTTTCAGATTTCTCATGCAACTACAGGATCAAAGCTGGCAAATTTGAAGAAGGAAAAAGGAATTTTAATTTTGGATTTACGAAAAACTTCAATTTACAGCTCTAAAAGTCTAGTAAATTATTTAAAAAATTCTATGAATTCTCTAAAAAACAATAGAGGCTGATGAAATTTTATTTTATTCAAATTTATTCTTCAATCAGCGTTTGCAATCGAGTTCTAGATTTTCTAATTAATTTATTTTAAAACTCTCTAGCCATAAAATTGCCTTCTTTGCAATTTGTGGATTTTTTCTAACTTCAAGCTTCATACAGGTGCAATGTCTACTTCGAAGAACGTAGGAGCAGTTAGAAAGAATCAAGTGAAAGAAGTTCTCAGGGAATTCTATCCAGAATCTCAACTGTCATCGAAATGGAAGAAAGTAGCATTTACTAACTTCGAGCAATTTAATGTGATTCAACACAAGAAAAGGATGTTTGACACTCAACATGAAATGCCCACGCCTATTGCAACCAACATGGTTAAATGCGGACTTCACCAAGCAACTGGTTTTCCACTTGTAGTTCAGTGCAATGAGCTGATAGTTGAGTGCACCAAAAGATACAATCCACAGACAAGGTCCATCAAAGTGTCTAACGGGATCACTTTGGCGTACTTCATAGAAGATTCAGTCAGAGAGGTGTTTGGTATTCCTCGTCATCACAAAATGTTGAATAGGACCCCAGAGGAATCGCAAACAATGTTTGATTAGGCCAAAGAATCTTGTATGGGTATAATTAATTCCAACTGGATCAAAGAACAGAAAAGGCATTGTTCTAAGCTACCTAAGAGGTTGATTTTGTAATGTCCCCATTTTTAGCACTACACTTTTCAGTGATTGATGGCCTATCTCCGGTGTGCTATCGGCTAGTCAGTGGCAGAATTAGGGTTTCCGGCTGTTTGGTGGGTTCTTTTGAAGATTCAGGCATTTGCATGTTGGAGTTTGGCTGTTTGGATTCTGGATTCCTTTTGGGTTTTTAGAGAGCTTCGCAGAGGTATGACATGCAATTGTGTCGGGCAACCTTTCCGGACTTACTATTTTTAGTAAGTTATGACATCTACATCTAGGAGTTTGGGATTTTCGATTGCGGATTCTTTCTGGGTTTTCAGAAAGCTTCGCAATGGTATCACATGCACTTTGATCCGAGCAACTTTTTGAATTTACTATTTTTAGTAAATTCTATTTTTGGCAGCAATCCAATTGGCATCAATTTAGCAGACTTTCCTCTTCTAGTAGTTCAGTGGAGCAATTTGGATTTTGGGCTTTGTGGTGAAATTGTTGATGAATATTTAATTATTTAAGTGGCTAAAGTTATATTTTAATATTATGACCCCTTGGCCTAACATTACAACTTTAAGTTGTTTTTAAAAAGAGGGACTTGAAGGGTGGATGCCTCATCAGGAGGTAATGTTATATTTTTCTAAGGTCAAAAAATCAAGCTTGGGGACGCCAACTTAAGAGAAAAGATGATTTTTTAAATTAATAAAAGTCAAATACTACTTTGAGGAAAAGGGACGCCATCCATTGAGGGAAAAGAGATTGATTCAAATTTGAAAATTAGGGCATCTTCTTGATGTTTCTAGAAGATTCCTCTCAAGCTTATAAAAGGAAGCCTCTGCTCTTCAGTTGGATATCTTATGTCTTCAGTAATGTTATGCTGCCGGAATGGTAACAGGGTTGCTTCAAGGAATGCATACCTCCTAGCATGGGCTTGACTTTTTGCTTGAAAGATAGCAACTAGTGGAGAGTTAGTTTGTAGTTGAGTGGATTTTTGTAGTGAGATTTTGCATTGTAGTTGTTATTTTGCATATTGTAGCTGAATTCTTGCATGTTCTATCCATTTTGGAGTTGCTGGTTTATCATTGTTGATTGTAGATTTCACTCATATCTCATGAAATAAAAATAACCTTGTTTTGGGTGTTGTCTCATTGTGTTTAATTGCTAAGGGCGCCCCTTTGTACAAGTTTGCAGATTTTTTGGTGGCTCCATTGATTTTATCTACATCAAGTCGCCCTCCTTGCAAGCCGTACCTCTCTGGAGCTGCTTTGGGATGTGTGCCAAAAAAATATCAAAGTTCTAGGGTGGTTTTCCTTGTAACTTGGGTGCCTTCATTATAGGAAGCTACTGCATTTCATTTGGAGTCTTTTGGTTGAGTATAATGTGGGTTACGTGCATTTTAGTGGGGATTTGTGTTGCTGGTTATGCATTTTCTATCCATGTTTAGTCATATCAAATTGTGGGAGTTTGTTATTGGAGTTGGTTTTGAGTCTTGGAAGTCTAGTTGAGTCTTGGAGAGTTGTTATACATTATTGCAGCGTTGTTGAGCTTCTAATCTGGTGTTCTTGCAAGGCACTCTCTATTTCATTGTAAGCTAAACAGTAGTACTGTCAGCGTTCTCTTATCTCCACTTTCTTGTTGTACTACCCACTGAATAAGTGGAAGAGGCTGGCTTGCCGCCTATTTAATTCAGTTAGTAGCTTTAGGGACCCTCTGACCATATGCTCGCCATCTCTCGGCACATTCTTGGTTAGAGTTACTTCAGCTCAGCATGCACAAGATCCTCTGACCATATGCTCGTCTATCCTAGACGCATTCTTGGTTAGAGTTCAATTCCAGTTCTGCATTGTACCTGATCCTCTGACCATATGTTCGTCCATCTTGGACACATTCTTGGTTAGAGTTCTTTCCACATCATTTTGGTTTTGGAGCTAACCTTAACGGGTGTTTATTGTGTTGGTGTGTTCGTTGAAAAATTGGAAAAAAATTGGTTCGGTTCTTTACAATGGTATCAGAGCCAAGATCCTGCCATCCTATGAAAAAATCAGAGCCAATTCTTCCTGCCATCCTGTGTGGTCATAAGAAAATCAACACTATTCATTCTATGAGCGCAAGAGAACAGAGATGAATACAGAGAAGTCTTTACTTGAGTTGATGCAAGAACTAACCACGCTAATGAGGGATCCTGACATAAGATGGGGGATCAGAAATATTTTTGCTAAGTCTGAAAGTCGAGATGGAAAGGTGCACGTCACATTAGAATGATCGTGAGCTTGATGAAGATACCTTGGCAAATGAAGAGTTAAGGGTAGAGTCCCATAATACTTCCCTTGACTTGCATGTAATAGGAAGTGATGAAGATCAGCCCGATGAAAAGAACATAACAACAGTCTTGAGTCCTAATAAGGATTCAACCTATGAAGGTCTTGAAGCTAAGGGCTTCACAGAAGATTTTAGTAGTACTGTTGTATGGGATGAGTATGCTGAAGAAGAGCAAGTAGAAGGCAATACTGATGGTGCCCTTGAATCAGCCTATGACCATTGCCAAAGTGATAATGTTGGCAATGATTCCAACATGCTTGTACCACCTCTTGTTGAAGGTTTGGTGATGGATAGTTTCCCTCTTGTTGTTGTTCAAACTCCTCAAGAGTTTTCACAAGATGAAGATATGGCAAGTGATCAAGGAGACCTTTTTGGTATGCATATGATTACTAAAGATGAGATCAAAAATATACCTATAGATGGTGGTCACATTGAAGGCAAAAGGGATGAAGTTTTCAAAACAGCTAACATTGAAGATTCTCTGCTTCACTATGGCATTTGTGACATGGGTGAACATGGGTTTGATCATCAAACTAAGCCCTTGGAGAGGACTTATGAAGAAATCAGTTCAAGTGAGTTACATGGTGACCTATTCAAAGACTCAACACTCCAAGAGAAGCATGAAGAGTACTTTTCTTTTGATCAAAACAATCAGCCTTTTACCATTTAGGATCCCGGTTGGTTGGCACCAAGGTATGATAAAGAACCCTTGTGGGATGAATTTCCTTTTGATCCAGATGAAGATCAAAAATCAGAGTGCATTGCAAACTATGAGGTGGCCATTGAAGAGGAAGTTGTCTTTGAGGAAGAAGAGTGTTCAACGAAGCTCCATAATAATCTCTTTGAAGTGGTTGCAACCACTAAAGAAGAGTATGTTTCTACAGAAACTTTCTGAACAGTGGACGATTATGATCATTGAGCAAGTTGGATGCTGCTATAATGTTTGACCAAGAAGACGGTGATGAAGAAGAAGAGCTTGAAGACCATATAGCTCTTGAAGAGGAAAGAGTTAAAGAGGTTTACAAACACAAGTCTTATATTTCCATTCAAGAAGCTGATTGCAAAAATAGAGTCGAAGAAATCATGGAGAATGATCATCTCCATGGCATTGAGCATTTTTCGCATGTTGGTGGTAAAGTACAAGGATGTTGGAGCAGCATTGAGGGTAGCAAAGACAAGGGACAAGGTTCTGATTTTCAGTTGCAGCCTATCAACAGTTCACCATCTACGCATTCTTATGAGTGGGAGAGACAATGCAAGGTGTCCATTAACAAGGAAGTGCAAGCTCTATCCATGTTTGATCACACTCTTAGCTTGGTTGAAGATCTCTACTGGAAGGTTCAATTTGATGAGAGACTGAAAGGGATTAAGGATGAAGTTACTCTCCCTAATTTGCAACATGTCAAAGACTCCTTGGAGACATTGAAATCGGAGTACTTGCACTTGATTGAAGATCGTGATCACACCATTGAAGTTGCAAAGAAGACCATTGGTGTTTTCCAAGAAAATGAGAGTTTGGTTGATGAGCTCACTCTGGAACTTAAATCAACAAAGGACCAGTTGAAAGAAACTCAGTTGGCTCTAACAAAGGTTGAAGACTAGTTTGCTGATTTCAAACTTTTCAGGGAGCAAGAGAATGAGCAAAGAGTTGAAGAAATCAAACAAGTAATTGGCGAGCTTGATAGTCTTCGAGAGGAGTTTGATCTTGAAGGTTTCACAAGGAAATCAGAAGTTGTATGTGCAGATTTGGATCAGCAAGATGAAAATAATGACTTCCAAGTTTTTGACAATCCTTTCTTTGAAGTGGGTGCAGAAGCAACTTATGACAATCCTCTCTTTGTTTTGAAAAATGAGTCATGTAGTGAAGTGACCAAGCATGAGGTCAAGTATGAACTCCAGTTTAAGGATGCTTTGATATCACTCTATGAGGATGTGACACAAATTGTGATTAATAATCTTCCAAGGTTGCTTGTTAGTGAATGCATAAGAGGGTTTGAGGATGAAGTCTCCACTTGGGAATTGTTGAATCAAGATGTTATCAGCGTCCTTGACATCAAGATGTTGTCCAAACACAGTTTGGTAGCTGTTCATAGGTCCATTACAGCAGCAAGAAGTGAAGAAACCAGACTTGTTACTCATGATGTAGGGGAGAAAGGGGGTCCAAAACATGGTGTTTACATGCTTGACAATCCATCCCTTTGGTTGAATGATGCTTTGGCACTTACTAGTATATTTTGGGAGTTGGATTTGAGGTCATCTAATGTTTCATGCTCCAATGATGTTGAAGCTTTCATGGATAGGCTTCAAGGGTTCATCAGAGGGAACGCCATTTTCACAAGTATGCACTTGATTTTTACCAGCACTCAGAGATGTGCTATGTTTTCTCTCCAAAGTGTTGGAGATTATTTTCAGTTGGGTATCCATGCTTGGGATTCTCAACATGGGTTGATGGAGCCTATTGCTTGTGGAAAGAAGAATTTTTGGAGGAATAAGGATCAAATTATCAGATATTTCGGTATTGTTTCCGTCTTTTCCAGCCACTTAATGGTTTTGTTTGTTCATCAACAAATGGATTGGAGAGGAATTTTGAGTATGGGTTGGAGAGATGAACGATCGGTTGCTCTTGGGAGTGACTCTCAGCTAAGACAAGGGCAGATTTTGAGACACAAGCTTGTTGGGTGGAGGCAGACCAGCCACCTTATATGTGGAGTTACTTTCATTCAAGAGAGTGGGTTCATCACTTCTTGTCAAAGAGGTAGTAGTTTTCAGTTGGAGGTTGGTCTAGTGTATTTTCCGGCCACTTTGGAGGTGTTATCTTGCAACTCGGTGCCCATCTCACATGCTCACACTTGGGAATTTCATTGGTGTTGTTGTTTTTCCTTATGTAGAGCTCTGGAATCAAATTGTACTACGCTGATTCCAGCCTTGAACAACATTGATTATTTGTTTCTTCACACCCTTCCTACTCTCCAAGTTCATCTTATGGAGGTTTGTGATGTTAACTTTGATAGTTTACTCTCATTGTTGGTTCAGGACAGCGAACTACCACTTGCTTTGATTCATCATTCTGAGACTCATGAGGTTGGAACTATGAGAGTTTTCTGTAGTCTTCATGGTGGTATCAGTATAATTCAGATGAGGCATAGTAGCTCCATGTGGAGTTATGAGTATGAGATTATTGAGCTCTTGCAAAGGATTGCTTTCCTCTTTCCAAGAAGACTTGAAGATGTCTCATTTGCAGTCATGGCTTTGTTCGATACCTTATGGAGATATGCTGAGGGGTTCGGTTTTGAGTTGAGTAGACTATCTTTTCTATTGCCCAGGATTGTGATAGACAGTGGTATGGTTGAT
>VDFB02051538.1:0-15536 GCA_007258455.2 Sequoia sempervirens | reverse complement strand
TGATACTTTAGCAAACTTATGCGCTAATGCATTTATCCTATGCGCTAAAATTTTAATCCTATGCGCTAAGTTTATGGATGCACTAGAATAGTCGTTTTATGTGCTATTTCGGTCTTCCTATGTGCTAAACTAATAAAACCCGATTTAAAACATGTAAAAAGCAGGAAAAATAAATTGCACAAAGTAAGAGGTAGTTTTCAGAGGTACATACCAAAGGTTCGTATGTTGTCGGGAAATTGTGCTATCACACACGCTCAAAACAATGAGTGTGGTAGGGGATCACCATTTTTCTCCAAATTTGTACAAATCACTCTCACTCTCAATTTTTCAAATTACCAATGCACAAATGAACTTCTAAACAAACTTTTTCACATTTTAAGGTAAATTAAGTGGCATTTTATAGAGTTCTTTTATTTTATTTTCAAAGGGGCCTTAATTCATCAATTTCATCACTAGGTGACTTTAACATCATTTTTTGGGAGATAAATCATTTTTGAAGCACAAAAATTTGAGAACATTATCAAATCATCGAAAAATCATCAATTTTTTTTAAAATTCTAAAAAATCCTAAAAATTCAAAAATTCACCGATTTATCTCTCAAGGGGGCATATATCTGTCATCACCTGAAAATCAACATTTGGGGCATCAATTTTTTTTTCTTAGCATCAGCAGCAAAATTTTCTTTGAAGCAACATCTAAACACATTACTTCAAAGAGGGGAATAATGTATACACCTAAAATCGGTCAAGACATTTAATTAACTAAATACTAGTTATTTAATTAGTATTTCATCTACATATAAATAAATTCTCAATTTATGTATATAGTTCATATTTTCTAATTCTTCAAATCTAAAATCACATTCCTCTAATTTAATTAAATAAATGAATTTCTAAAGTTTGTTTTATTTAATTAATTCTCACTAATCCCAAATTTGGAATTCAAGGACATGCCTGCAACTTTTCATGCCACCTCACCAAGGTCACATCAAATTAAATAATTATAATTATCTTCAACAAATTTTCAAACACATGGCTTATTTCTCACACACTTCTTCAACAAAATTTCAAACACATGGTATTTTTCTCACACAGTTGATTCCTCCATCTATTTGGCATGTTGTCTTTCGTCAAGGGATTCCTTTATCCATTAGGCATGTTGTCTTTGGTCAAGGGAACATTTTTCTTGATTCTCTCCATCTCCACCATTCATCCCTCTTGTTCGAATATGGACCGCCGATCACTGCCACATCACAAGATGCTTGGAAAAGCCTATAAATACAACCCTTTTCCATAGTATTTTGCATCCTACATTTGAGTAGAGTTATTATGCGGGAATAGCTTTAGAGAATTGGAGCACTTGGAGTTTATAGTTAGCATTGTTTAGCATTTTAACAAGTTTGCATTCTAGCATCATGTTGAATTAGAATCATGTTTTGCTTTACAGTTGCATTTTAAACCATTTCTTACTTTATAGTTGCATTTTAATCCATCATATCAATGGTTATTTGAGCACATACAAAATCATCTTGGTTTCTTATCACAACATTTTCATCACATAAGTTAGCAATAGTATCCATTTATCAAAATCTCCATTATCATAGCATCATAGCTTTCATCACATATTTGTTGGAAAACGTGCCTCAATCTTACTAGCATGTAAACTCCTAAAAGAGAAAAGTTGGTGAGACCCTTTGAAAGTCTTACCAACTAGTAGTTGTATTCTAATCATTTGAAGTGCTCGGGTCACTCAAACTTTAATTCTGTCTTGCCGACGGTTTGGTTTATGTTGGATATCGGGGAGACTCTTGGAGACAAGTGGCATTAGGGAGAGATGTGAACTTTCAGAATGACTCGTTACGACACTGTTAGTCTTGCCAAGGTTTTACACATTGGCAACAGATGTCATCGGGGAGATGGTATGAACTTCAGAATGACTCATTCCAATAGCGCTAGTCTCAGCGATAGGTTGGCTCCTGGTGATTGTCGGGAAGACTCTTGGCTAGATGGTTTGAATTCGGTAAGAACTCTTGCCGATGGATATGGTCTCACCGACAGGCTAGTGCATTCAATATGACCTCTTGGTGATAACGTTCCTCTTGCCAATGGGTATGAACATTAGTATGACCTCTCACTGATAGCGATGGTCCTACCAATAGAACTACATGAGTTGAACATAGGTGTGAAGTCTTAGCGATAGCGATGGTCTGGCCGATGGTTCTGTAGTAGATATCGATTTGATGTCTCAGCAATAGAGTGAGTCTGGGTGATAGGTTTGAACTCTATAAGAATCTTGGTGATAGTGGAACTCTTGCCGATAGATCTGCTCAAGATGGGTTTGTGTTCGGTATGATGTATTTCCAATAGCGGTGGTCATGCTGATGGTTCTATGATCGGGCATTGTGGCATAGGGGAGACACGGCCTAGTGTCTCACCAACATGTGACATAGTTTGAATGCCTTGACTGAATGTCTATCCTACATGGCCTATTTTTGACCAATCAGAGAAGCTGAATGTGAACTACTAGTAGTTGGAGTATTACAATCATTCCTGTGAGGGAGATGAATAGACTGTGAGGAAAATGATTATGCTCTAGAAATGGCAGATGATGATGAACAGTTCAAGAGAATGAAAGGGTTTTGTTAGATTGAACATGATTTGATCAGTGTGTATGAATTCAATTCTGAGAGCATTTTTGTACAAAGTTGATCAGGAAATTATGCTATTGTAAAATGACATCAGAAGAGAAGTATGTACTCTATATGTAATTTTGTTTACTGTAATACAAAGAGGCTTTTCTTGGTGTGGTGGGTTTTTCTCCCATAATTGTTTTCCCACATAAATCTGGTGTTCAATTGTGTATGTTCATTTATTTGTTTTGTTATTCCTTTCAAGTGTATCTTAATTGGACTGTAATTGAAAATTTAAAGTCTCGTTTGCATTCTTCCCTGAGGTTTTGATGTTAGGAGAGTTTGTTATGCACCTAAGCTTTCCTTACAAGTGGTATCAGAGCTTGGTTAGTTGTGTTATCCTTGTGGGTAGGTTGGATTTTTTGAGTCAATTCTATTCAGTGGGAGTCTTGTAGAAGTCTAGTAATTCAAATTATAGATTAAGATGGCAAGCACGTCAGGAAAGATTGAAATTGAGAAATTCAATGGCAGCAATTTGGAGTTGTGGAAACTTAAAATGGAAAATATGTTGGTTGATCGTGATCTTTGGCTTGCTATGTCTGGAATGAAGCCTACAGGAATGAAGCAAGAGGATTGGGACCTTGCAGATCAAAAATCAAAGGGGTTGATAAGGCTTTGTTTAGCAAACTCTATTCTTTTGAATGTTCATGAAGAAAAGACTGCATCTTCTTTGTGGAAAAGACTGAGAGCTATTTATCAGGGCAAGTTCTTGGTGAATAAGTTGTTCTTGAGGAAGAAGTTGTACTCTTTGAAAATGCAAATCTGTTGCTGATCATTTGAATTCTTTCAACATGTTGATTGCTCAGTTAGCATCTATGGGTGTGAAGATTGTTGAAGAAGATCATTGTATGCTACTGTTATGTTATTTTCCAGATTCATGGGATCACTTGGTGATGGCTATTGGGATTACAACATCCACTTTTAAGATAGAAGATGTTGTTGCTTCTTTGTTATTAGAAGAGATGAGAAGAAAATATTTTGAGATGGCGAAGGAGGCTCTTACTGTTAGAGGCAGATCAAAAGAAAAAGGAAAGAAGAAGGACAAGAAGTCAAAATCCAAATCAGAGGGGAGATCAAAGTCTCTTGGCAAAAAGTCTAAGGTGAAGTGTTGGAAATGTGGGAAACCTAGTCATGTCCAAAAGGATTGTAAAGAGGAGAAAAAGAAGAAGTATTCTTCCAATAATGATTCTTCTTAGAGTGATGCAAATGATTTCAATGTAGCCTTGGCTATATAGACATCAGATGATGTCTGACTTATTGATTCTGGAGCATCTTTCCACATGACATCTCATAGAGACTAGTTCACTAAGTATGAAAAATACGATGGTGGAAGGGTGTATTTGGCATGCGATTCATCTTTGGAAATAGTTGTCCGTGGAAGAGTCATAATTCAATTTCTTGATGGAAGAGTGAAGGGAATCAATGATGTGATGCATATACCAAGTCTGGCTCAAAATCTACTTTATGTTAGTAAGTTGAATGATATTGGAGTACAAGTCATGTTCTCTAGAAATGGTTGCAAGATGACTAGAGGCTCAATGGTGCTAGGTAAGGGTGTTCATATTGGTACCTTGTATAAGCTGGATGCACATGTTATGCAATGCAGTAGTGTCTCTATAAAGTCACAAAAAGCTACTCATGGAGAAAAAGAGGAAAAAGTTCTTGATAGTGCAAACTCTATGCAAGTTAAACTTCCAACATAAAAGACTATGTTATGGCATCATAGGCTTGGCCACATTGGTGAAAAAGGTTTAAAAACCTGGTTGAAGGGCTTGATGATTGTAGCCTTGAATTCGAGTTTTGTGAACATTGTATATATGGTAAACAACACCATGTTTCATTTTACTCCAGTCCTCACAAATCTTCTAATTTACTTGATTACATACATTCTGATGTTTTTGGTCCAATAAATGTTCCTTCTTTGTCTAAATCAAGATATTATGTATCATTCATTGATGATTATTCAGGAAGGGAATTTGTATATTTTTTGAAAAGTAAAGCAGAAGTGTTAAGTCATTTTAAGGAATTTAAAAACCTTGTGAAAAATCAAACTGGAAGAAAAATAAAATGTTTAAGGACTGACAATGGTAGTGAATTTTGTTCTGATGAGTTTGAAAGGTACTGTAAAGATCATGGGATTAAAAGACATAAAACTACACCCTACACTCCACAACAAAATGGAGTTGTTGAAAGGTTCAACAGGACACTGATGGAAAGAGCACGAAGTATGCTAAGCAATGTTGGCTTGGAGGAAAATTTTTGGGCTGAGGCAGTTGCAACAACATGTTATTTAATAAACTATTCTCTGAATTTTTCTCTTGTTGAGAAAACACCTTTGGAAGCATGGTCTGGAAAGAAGCCCTCTCTGAGACACATTCATGTCTTTGGTTGTGAGGCATATGCATATGTGTCAAATGAAAAAAGATCTAAATTGTAAAACAAGGTTGTTAAATGTATCTTTATTAGTTATAGTGTTGGCATAAAAGGATACAAGCTTTGGAATCTTGATAAGGAGAAGGTTCTATACAACAGAAGTGTTATTTTTCATGAGTTGAAGCCTTCTACTTTGGATCTATAGTCAGAGACTAAATCATAAAATAAAAAGGATGTAGTTGAAATTCCTCTGACACCAGATAAAGAGGAATTGAAAATTCAAAATGTACCTGAAACTGAGGAGAGCTCAAGTAGTTCTGAGAGTTATGAAGAAGAAGATCAACCTCAACCTCAGCCTGTGAGGAGGTCAACACATGAAAGAAAGCAACCTGATAGGTATGGGTTTTCTTTGTTAGATTCTACTTGTTCTTATGCTTTAATTTCTGTTAATCGACATGGTTTCCAGGACTATGAAAAAAAAGATTTAGAATGTCCGATTCAGACTCTTGGTTGGAAGCCATGAATAAAGAAGTGGCATCATTAGAAAAGAATGATACTTGGAGTTTGGTGCCCTTGCCTAAAGGAAGAAAAGTTGTTGGCTACAAATTAGTATTTAAAAAGAAAATAGGTCTGGATGGTAGTGTGGAAAAGTATAAGGCAAGTTACCGGGCTGTGAAGGGTTATTCCTAGGTAGAGGGAATTGATTATGGATAAATTTTTCTCTTATAGCTGCTCTATTATCTATCGATTTCTTTGTCACTTGTAGTAGCTGCATGACTTAGAGATTGAACATGGATGTGAAGACATCACTTTCCATGGTACCTTGAAGAAGAAATTTATATGTCCCGTTTCTAGCACTTTGTGGAAAAAAGGTAAAGCAAAACTAGTTTTGCAAGTTGAAAAAATCTCAGATGGATTAAAACAACTTCCTAGAATGTGGTACCGGTTTGATTAATGCTTTTTTCATTGGGATTTGTAAGATTGAAATCTGATCATTGTGTGTACTACAAAGCTGAGAATGATCATGTTCTTATTATTGCTCTCTATGTTGATGATATGTTGTTCATAGGCAATAGTAAGTTAATGATTTCTAATCTAAAATCTTAGTTGTCTGCAAAGTTCAAAATGAAAGATCTTGGTGCAGCCAAGTATATTCTGGGAATGGAAATAACCAAGGATAGAAAGAGTAGAAAACTTTGGCTCAGTCAGAGTAAGTATATTAATACTATTCTGGAGAGATTTTGTATGACTAATTGCAAGTAGCTAGTTGTTCCAATTTTGCAGGGAACGAAGCTATATGTTGAAAATTGTCCAAAATCTCCTACTGAGATAGAGGACATGTACGAGTGCCTTGCTAGTGCAGTTTGGTGGTTTACCGTATGTAATGGTCCAGACAAGGCCGTACATCACTGCCAGCAGAGTACTTTTAGTCATTTTATGGAAAACTGGAAGCGATACATTGGGATGTTGTGAAAAGAGGTTTAGATATCCGGCGGCACTCGTATCATGCTTTGTGTTACCATGGAACTTGGTTGAATCACGTAGACTCCTCAAAAGATTCGAGGCCATGTGTGTGGATCGGACAAGTAAGGGACATTGATTAAATGTAAGATCCACCGCTGGATATTTCATGATGAATGGTGCAGTTAGTTGGATGAGTGTTTGGCTATCAGAATATTTTTTCCACTACAGAGGTAGAATACATGGCAAACAACACAAGCCCTCAGAAATACAACGAAGCTAAAACATTTGTGTTCTAACATTGGGTTTGATGCAAAGGATAATTACAATTCATCGCGGATAGTCGAGTGCTATTTGTTTGGCAAAAATTCCTACTTTCCATGGCAGGACGAAACATATTGATGTGCAGTATCATTTTATATGAGATATGGTGGAGGATGGAAAGGTCTCTTTAGAAAAAGTGGATACTTTGGAAAATGTTGCATATGCATTTGACGGCCGCTGAGCAGAGAAAAATTTAGGTGGTGTGCTGGCCTGATGGGCCTTAGTGCCCATGAATTTTAGTAGTTTTGTTGTGCTCGAGGTGTACCGTGAAGATCTTCGCCAAGGGGAGATTGTTGGAAAATGTGCCTCAATCTTACTACTAGCATAACCCCCTAAAGAGAAAAAGTCATGGAGACCCTCTAGAAGTCTTACCGACTATGCCTATATTCCCACCATTTGAAGTGCCTCGGGTAGCCAAGACTTTGATTTTCTCTTGCCAACTTTGGTTTCTATTGGATATCAGGGAGACTCTTAGTGACATGTGGCATCGGGGAGAGATGTGAACTTTTAGAATGACTCATTCTGACAGTGTTAGTCTCACTGAGGTTTTACACATTGGTGACAAATTTCATCGAGGAGACGGTATGAACTTCAGAGTGACTCATTTCAATAGTGCTAGTCTCAGTGATAGGTTGGCTCCTGGTGATTGTTGGGAAGACTCTTGGCTAGCAGGTTTGCATTCGGTAAGAACTCTTGCCAATGGATATGGTCTCACCGATAGGCTAGTGCATTCGATATGACCTCTTGATGATAGCGTTCCTCTCGCTGGTGGGTATGAACATCGGTATGACCTCTCACCGATAGCGATGGTCTTACCGATAGAGCTACATGAGTTGAACATTGATGTGAAGTCTTAGCTATAGTGATTGTCTGGCCAATGGTTCTACAGTCGATATCGATGTGATGTCTCAGCGATAGAGTGAGTCTGGGCAACAGGTTTGAACTTTGATAAGACTCTTGGCTATAGTGGAATTCTTGTCGATAGATCTGCTCTAGATGGGTTTGTGTTCGGTATGATGTCTTGCCGATACTGGTGGTCATGCCAATGGTTCTATGATCAAGCATTGTGGCATCGAGGAGACATGGCCTAGTGTCTCACTGACATGTGACACAGTTTGAATGCCTTGACCGAATGTCTATCCTACATGGTCTATTTTCAACCAATCAGAGACGCAAAATGTGAAACACTAGCAATTGGACTATTGCAACCATTTCATGAGGGAGATGAACAAATTTCGAGGAAAAATGATTATTCTCTCGCAATGTACAAAGATGATCTATGAAATGCTTGAGAGAAATCCAAAGGGTTGTGTTAGATTAAACATGATTTGATCAAAGGTGTATGAATTCAAATTGTGAGGGTGGAGCACTGTAAACTCCTGATGTCAGAGCATTTCTATACAAAGTTGATCAAGAAATTATGCTGCTGTAAATTGACATCAGAAGAGAAGTCTGTACTCTGTATGTAATTTTTTTTACTGTAATACAAAGAGGTTTTTCTTGGTGTGGTGGGTTTTTCTCCCGTAAGGGTTTTCCCATGTGAATCTGGTGTTCAATTGTGTATGTTCATTTATTTGTTATGTTATTCCTTTCAAGCGTATCTTAATTGAACTGTAATTGAAAATTTAAAGTCACCTTTTCATTCTTCCCTGAGGTTTTGATGTTAGGAGAGTTTGTTCCACACCCAAGCTTACAATATTTTCATGTAGGAACTTAGATTTCCTTTTGCATTTAGAACATCTTGTTTCTCAAGTTTTCATTTTAACAACCATAGTGCACATACAAAATCTAAGAGCCAATATGGTTTAAAAAATCCTTGAGAATAGAGAACAATGGAACATTTCTAGAGATTTGTTTGTTGCAAATAGAGTAATTTTATTTGATTCAACTCTTTACTATATAATACATCCTACTGGTGTTTTTTATTTACTAACAATTCTCACATTTCACACACACAATATTCAACAATAGCTAGTAATCATTTTCATCTTTTATTCAAAGGAAATTAAATACTATCTCATAGAACCATGGTTTGGACCAAATTTTCATCAATCATAAATAGTTAATTTGTTGTCTTACTAAATTAGGGTAACATTATTAAAATTAAGAAGTTCATGGAATTTTTTAATAATTTGAATTTATTTAATGAATAAGTTCATCTTTTGATTGTTAATTAGACCAAATAATTTATTATTTAATCTATCTAATTGATACCCCTTTTGAAAATTTCTATCAATTTATTTATTTTCAAAGGACAATCTAATTTCAAAATAAATAAAAACTATTTTATTTATGACTTAACTAAATTAAAAAAATAATTCTTGTATATATATGTATATATATTTTTTCAAAATTTAACTTGAAAGAATTAAATGTTATAAAGAACTTTAATATAAAAACTCATATTATAAAACATATGTATTTATTTTATTTTAACAATAAAAAAATAAAAATAAAAAATTATTTGTAAATTTTTTTTATTAGAAATTAATTTATATTTGTAATGACATAAAGAAAATTAAAAGAAAAATTATTTCTTTGTAAATAAACATAGATGAGAATAAATTTATTTATTTATTTATTTATTTAAAATATTTTAATTTAGAGATGAAAGAAAAAAAAATAGGAAAATTAATTTCATTCTAGATTTAGTTTGGAAAAACAAAGAATGGTAAGGAAAATAATAATAGATTGATTATAAATTTATTTTAAAATTTTATTTTCACAAAACAAGGATAGGTAAGAGAGTAATAGCTTGATTCTAACTAATTTCTAGATTTAATTAGTTTTCTAAAAGAAAATAAAAAGAAAGGGAACCTAGATGTTGATGGAGTTGCAACAAATCTTCTTCCAAATCTTCTCCTTGTGCCTTCTTCAACTTGATTATCTTTCCTTCAATCCTATCTAAAATCCTTCTTCAAAATGATAGCATAAAAATAACATTCATGTGTTGTTGATGAGAGAAGAAATGGCCTCAATTTACAGACTTGAGGGGAGTTAAATGGATGGCCAAGATTGAAGATTGATTCAATGGCTAGGATTGTTTGAGAAGATGAGGTTTGGATTGATAACCTCACCTTGTGATAGGTGTCACAAGGAGAAGGCTTTAAAAATAGACCCACATGACATGGGGAGATGAGCCAAGGGTACTCACACACCTTGGGAGAGGTGGATATGACAAGTCCCCACACCTTTCCCAAGCATAAAACTAGTCGCTCCTCTTTAACTATTTTTTTGGGGGTTCATACTTTGCCCAAAAGGTCATATTATGTTCTCAATAAGCTCCCACCCCATAGGTACTCACCCTAGGGGTTCATTTTTACCCTAAAGTCACTAAAACAAACCCAAATAACCCTATGCAAGAGAATTATAATTTTAAACATACAATTTTTGATTTGTGAGTTCACCTTTGGTAGAGGAGATATTGACATGTCTATGGCATGTAAGAGAGAGGGTGGCTTGATAATTACATGTCTATGACATGTAAAGGTGGGGGGGGATTGAATATGTGTTCTCACACATGTGTGAGCACACATGGGGAAGCCAAATGGCTCAAATAGAAAAGGTCACATGCATGGTGTGAACCCTCACACAAGGGTGAGTGGCGATGCATTGTAAGGTGATAGTGACTTTTGCATGCAAGTCACATGTGAGGGATATTAGAATGAATTTTATATTTGATAAGATGATAATGAAGATTAATTAATCAATTAATCTAGGATTAATTGATTAATGGATTATGAAGGATAGTGACATCTCCCTAATCTTGATTAATTACATTGAATGATGTATTATATTAATTAATGTGACCTAAGAAAGTGGCTAATTTTATTAATTAAGTATAATGATAGATTGTGCTAATTAATAGTTCTTAGGATATGATGGGGACACTTGTCACATAATGACTTAATTTTTATTAAAAATTATTTTATTCCTTATTTTTCCATTTCTCCAACACCATGTGCTGAAATTATTAATGAAACACTTATTTATTAATATTGTTAACTTTTATTTGTTCCCTTTTAGGAGTGTGTATTTAATAATTTTTTTGGTTCTTTATTTAGTCTCTACCTTCTTCACACATAAATTAATTGTATAAAACCACTTATATAATATTACCACAAAATTATAATATGTCTAAAGTTTTAACAAAAAGAGGGTCATGACATCCTCCCCCCCTTAATTTGTCCATCGTCCTAATGCACACACTAACAGGACAAGAAGTTTCATGTTAAAAGTTTCAAAAAAAGAAAGGAAATAATTGTTGCATTTCATCTGTATTTTCCCATGTAGGATTCCCCTCATCATATTGATCCCATTGTACTTTGCATTGATTAATTTCTCTATTGCTCAACTGGTATTGGTGCCTCTCCAAGATTTTGTATGGTTCTATCATTATTCCCCCTATTTCTTGGACCTATAAGGCTTTCCAATCCAAAATATGTTTTTCATCATGTATGCACTTTTTAAGAAGAGAGATGTTGAATACATCATGGATTCAACTCAATTGGGCTAGTAAGGCCAATTGGTAAGCAACTGGAGTTATCTTTTCCAAGATTTCAAAAGGCCCAACATAGTGAGGTGCTAGTTTTGTCTTCTTCCCAAATCTTATGGAACTTTTGTGAGGTTTAACCCTTAAGAAAACTCTTTCCCCCACTTCAAAATACCTTAGAGATCTATTTTTATCTATATAACTCTTTTGTCTATCAGAGGCATCCTTTTACCTTTTCCTTATTTCCTTAGTTTTTCTTTCCATTTCCTTTAACATGTATGGACCAATTATTATTCTGTCTTCAAGACTATCCCAACTCAAAGGTGTACAACAAGGTCTACCATAAAATGCTTCAAAAGGAGCCATTCCCAAAGAATTTTGGAAGGTATTTTTGTAAGAAAACTCTACAAGTGGTAGGTACTCTTCCCATTTCCTATGTTGGTCCATAAAATACATCCTAAGTAATTCCTCTACGATTTGATTTGTCCTTTCTTTTTTCCCATCAGTTTTAGGATGATATGTTGAACTAAAGTTTGATTGAGTTACCAAAGCTGAATGTAGACTTGTCCAAAACCTTGAAGTGAATCTTCCATCTCTATCTGATATGATCTTATCTAGTATTCCATGTAACCTAAATACTTCATTCACAAAGCATCTTGCTAAGGTAGGAGCATCATCAGTTAAATTCCCTAGTATAAAGTGGGCCACCTTGGTGAGTTTGTCAATTACCACCATTATTGCATCATGTCTATAAGGTGTCATTGGTAGCCCTTGTATAAAATCCATGCTAATAACTTGCCATTTATGGTGGGGTATATCATGTGGGTACAATAGACCTTCTAGATAGTTATGTTATGCTTTTACCCTTTGACATTCTAAACATTTAGCCATGAAATGAACAATGTCATTTTTCATTCCTTGCCAAAAGTACAACTTCTTTAGATCTGAATAAATTTTATTAACTCCAGGGTGTCTTGAATAAGGAGTGTTGTAAGCCTCAACTAGAACTATATTCCTTAAATCACTTAGGTTTGGAACATAGATTCTTTTATTATACCATAGTAGCCCTTCTTGATCAATAGTGTACCCTTCAACCTTAGGATTTGTTGGATTATTTTCCAAGATTAGATTGACTTATTCATACCATGGGTCATTCTTTTTCTCTTCCTCTACTTGCTCCTTGAATGAAGTCTTGAAAGTAGTCATGGTCAACAAGTGTCTCCTTCTACTTAAAGCATCTTCTACCCTATTTTCCTTTCCCTTAATATATTTTATTTCAAAGTCATATTAACTTAGAAATTCTAGCCATATCCTTTTCCTTGCATTCAAGTGAGGTTGAGTAAAAATATATTTAAGTCCTTGATTCTTTGTTTTTAGCTCAAAGGGCTTCCCAAGCAAAAATTTCCTCCATTTTTGTAAGGCATGAACAAAAACTGCTAACTCTAAATCATGGGGGGCATAGTTTACTTCATGGGTTTTCAACTTTCTAGATTCATAAGCCACTACTCCATCTTGAATAACCACTCCCCCTAATCCTTCGATAGATGCATCTGTTACCATTGTGGAATGTCCATTTGGATCTAGAACTCTTAAGATAGGTGTTGTAGTTAACTTTTCCTTTAAAATTTGAAATTCCTTATCGATTTGTTATATCCACATAAACCTTTTATTCTTCCTTTGTAATGATGTGATAGGATTTTCAATCCTAGAGAATCCCTCTACAAACCTTCTATAGTACCTTTCTAAACCCATAAAGCTTCTCACTTCTGACACATTTTTAGGAATTGGCCATTCCACTATTGTCTTAATCTTTTCTGGATCAACTACTATTCCTTCATTAGATATAATGTGACCAAGGTAATGGATTTTCCTTTCAAAGAAGACACATTTTGACAATTTCCCATATAATTTATGTTCCTTCGATCTTTTCAAGGCTAGTTGTAGGTGAGCCAAATGTTCTTCATTTCTAGAATAAATTAATATGACATCCAAAAACACCAAGACAAATTTTTCCAAGAAATCATGGAACACACTATTCATTAGGTTCATGAAAGCAGCTGGTGCATTAGTCATACCAAAAGGTAGAATTTTTAATTCATAATTCCCATATCTTGTTTTAAAGGATTTTTTTGGGATATCCTACTCCTTAATTCTTAATTGATGATAGCCTGATCATAAATCTATCTTGGAGAATATTGTTGCTCCCTTCATTTGGTCAAAAGGGTCTTCAATTCAGGGTAATGAACACCTATTCTTTATTGTGACCTTTTTTAGCATTTTGTAATCAAGACACAACCTCAGAGTTCCATCCTTCTTCTTAACAAAAAAGACTGGTGCTCCCCAAGGGGACACACTTGGCCTAATTATTCCCTTCCCCAAAATTTCTTCCAATTGCATTTTAAGTTCCTGTAAAGGGGAAGTTTTCAAAGGTTGGAGTATTTTATTCTTCATTCTCATCAAAACTTACTAAGTATATTTGAGCTCCTCTACTTCTTTCCTTCTTTAATTGCATTGCTGAGAGGGTTTCTGCATTTACAGGTTTAAATTTTCCTTATATTTTGACCGTTCTTCCCTCATCATTGTAATATTCAACCACTTTATTGTAACAATATACATTATCTTGGTGATGTGTTAGCCAACACACCCCAATAATTACATCATATATTCCTAGGGGAGCCACATTAAGATCTACCCTTGTTTCAAATTCAAGAAATTGCACCCTTGCCTTTGATAAATATTTGGTTATTTCCCTAGTTGCCTTATCTTCATACTGAACTATCCATAATGATTCCATATGGTTAACTCTTAGTGTCAACTTCTTTACTAATTCTTTAAAAATGAAACATTCAGATGACCTAGTGTCGACAAGAATTGAAATTGGTTGGTTGAAGAGGGTACTTGTGGTTTCTATGGGAACATTCTATAATCTTGTCCTTTGATTTCTAACTTCTACATGAATCCTTTGTTGTGGTCCTTGTTGGGGTTGGTTATTTCTAATTTTACCTTTCATCCTTGGGAAATATCTAGCATAATTATTTCCTCCACACATAAGACACCCACCCGGTGGTCCTCGCTTAACTTGATTCCTAGGAGGATTGTTCCTTGCTTCATTGTTCTTTGGTGGATAAGCTTCCATGTTAAAATTTGGTTGATTATTCCTGTTATAGTTTTCCTTGTTATTATTGTATCCATTCCTTTGATTTTGATTTGATGGTGGTATCCTTTCTAATGCATTATTCCTTTGGTTTTTGTTAACATTTAGGTTTCCCTTGAACTCATGTTTCCTCTTATTGTTAAGGTTTTTTCTTGTTGCTTCTAGGGCTTGCAACTTCCTTTATTTTTTAAGAGACTTTTCTAATACCTCATTCATGTTCTCAAGTCCATGCATATCAACCTCTACCCCTATGTTGGAATTTAGTCCCAATATGAATTTTCTTCCTTGGCTCTTTTCATCCTTCTAATACATTGGCACATATTTCAATAATTTGGAAAACCTATCCCAATATTTTTGAACTATTAGGGTCCCTTGTCGAAGGTTGTGGAATTTTTCCATTTTCTCATCAACGAATAACTATGGTAACCACCTTTTACAGAAAATATGAACAAATTCTTCCCATGTGATTGTGTCCTTGTTGTATCCATTTTTTTCATTAGAATTGGTCAACCAACTAACTACCTCCCTAATGAGTTGATAAGATCCCCATAAAGCCTTATTGGTTTCACTAAAATATCTTAACTCAAAGTATTTATCCATTTCATTCAACCAATTTTCTGCCCTTTCACCTATCTATTTCCCATCAAACTTTTGTGGAGTGATTTTCTTTAGATCCTTTGATAATTCCATTATGTCATTCCCCTTTCTTACTTCAACTTCATTTCCTTGATTGCTCCCAAGATTCTCCCTTTCTTGTTCACCCATGTTTTCAATATTGTTTTTCCTTGTCCTAAGTTCTTCTATGGATTGTTCCAAGTTGTTGATCTTATCCCTTTGTTTAGTTAGAAAATTTATTATGGCCTCCACCCTTGTTTCATTATTTCTTTGCTCCCGCTCTTGGGAAATGCTAGCTTAGGTTACCCTTCTTCTTGCCATCTAGAATTTCCTGGAAAATTCAAATTCCTAAAATCAAAATTGGATTCAAAAATTTATTGTAGATTTTCTATCTCAATACTCTCCAACTTACACAAAATATTTTTAT